>JAMXBB010000009.1:56150878-56269970 GCA_024138015.1 Lumnitzera littorea | reverse complement strand
AATTTAATAAATCATAAATCTAAATATATTATAAATAGTAAAAACCTTAGAAATTGATCAAAACCCTAAATCGCTTACTAATACCTTAAAACTAGTTTATGCATTATTAATCGAAACTGAACTTAAAATTGCTCGAGACCCTAAAATCATAAACGTAAACCTATAAAATAGTTAAATATTACACAATAACAATAAAATTATAGTCGAATGTAATTTTCGACTAAATCGCCTGTTTGTAGGACATTGTAATGAAATTACCATAATAACTTATAAAAATTATAATTGTAACGGGTACCAGTTAAATTGATAAAATTTCACAAAATTTTGAAAATTAATCTACGAGGAGATTCGTTATAATTTATATGATTCGAAAAATTACACATATTTATTAATAACTTTCATTTTCCTTCTCTTCCATTTTCAATTTATCTCATTTCCTCTCCTCATTTCTACTTTGTCTTCCCCTGTACAAAACGTAGAAAACAAAGTTAGCAAATTGAAAGCCAAAAGAAGCCGCCACGCAATGTTATATTTGTTGTCTTATGTACATTAATAAAAAGTTACTTAGCTTAAGATTGAAGCTAATATCACGTGAGCAAAGGAAATCAATATAAATATGGAAAAAGAAAAAAAAATTTGCACAAACACACACACAATCTGCACACTGTGAGAGAAAAAGAAAGAAAGAAAAGAGAGAAAGAAGGAAGAAAAGAAGAAGGAAAAGAAGAAAAAAATAAAAACTACAAGGTAAGGAATTTATTTTAAGAAATATATATGTATATGATAGTATACATATATAGAATTATAATATTTTTATGGTATTTTTATGATATTCTATGGTATTTATACATATAATACTAATAGTATATGCTTATGTATATAAATACCTAAATTTAATTATATGTATAAATATAAGATTAAGTATGTCTATATGTATGTACCGAGGTATATAGTATGTAATATGTATTTGTTTTTTTTAATACCTCTAATTAGTAATTTACATAATTCTAGTATAAATATATATGTATGTACCGTAACTTTATATATATATAGGTATACATATATGATTATATATATATGTGTGTGTAGTTGTATAGTATATAGTGGAGTATTCTTATAAGTATGTATATATATAATAGTATACGGTATATTATGTATGTAATATATAGTATACATATTTTATGATAAATACTATATATTTTATGATAAATGACAAATACTATACAAGCATATATATACCGAACATATATATATGTATTTATAGGTATGTATGCCAAATATATATATGTATGTATTTATATGAATGTATGCCGAATATATATATTTATATATATAAATATATGAATATGTGTACAAGAGTATGTTTTAAATAAATACATAGACATATATAATACGTGTAATATATATAGTGTATATATGTATATATGATACCGTAATTTAAGAATTTACAATAACATAAACTATAAATTATATAAATTACATATTATAAGTATTGGAACATATATATATATATATATATGTATAATCGTGAGGTACATAAAAAAAAAGGAAAATATACCCAAAATAATAAAAATAACAAACATATGATTTAAATAATAATTAAATTATAAATATGTTACGAAAAAGTGAAAATCAATATTTTATAATTTTTAAATTAAAATAATAACTTTTGTGATATTTTTGTATCACAATTTAAGTTACGAGTCACAACGTCCAAAATGGATCTCGTTATGAGAAAATACGCTCGAAAACGATCAAAATGAACTATAAGTTCATAACGATCCGAGCTAAAATGAAAAAGTTATACACGATTCGATAAAAAGCTAGAATCAATGATTGTACGTAAGTCAATAATCGATTTAAGTAAATAGTACGATTTAACATACTAGATTGGTTATTCCCAAACTTATTACTTTCCATATTTCCTTAATGTTAGGTCATCTTGAGATCAAGACCGACTTACTCTTGGACTAATATAATCCTTGACATCATTTATGACCAAGTGAGTACTCCCGATGACTCTATACTTATTTTGTGCTTGTAGTTAGTGCACATGAATTAAAGATTAATAACTTGATGCATAGGGTTCGGGTTATGCATGTGACTGCTATTGATTGAATGTTGTGCAAAATATTGTTAAATGTGATTATATAATTAGTTGTTGCATTATTTGGATGATTTGTTGATAATGTTTGACCACCTCATAAATTGACTCAATCATATTCAACCAAGCAAAAATTAAACGGATCATGCATAGATCATGAGCATTTCATATAATGTTTTGACCGTCAGCTCACGCGATTGGTAATGAAGGGCCTTGGAGGGATGGATTTCCACATGATTTGATTAGTACAGTGCAGGAGCATTGGTATAACAAGACCCTACCCTTGGCTCACAGGTTTTATTGGCGTCGGAGATGCTAACCGTGGGTAGCTGGGGGTCGCGTCTAGAGACCACCGTTGTAGAGTGTGAGCGTGGACTGCGTGAGCTCATTCACCACTAGACCTGGTTATTTGTATACTATTGACTGATGGAAGTAGAAACCTGTTCTATGAAACAGGGAATTCCTATATAATGATATGAGGGTAAAACCCCAGGTGCTAGAGCTCGGTTGTGATTGGTGCCAATGTATCTCCAACCCTTACTTCGAAGGGCATTAAATTCCGATGTTATATGCAGTATCGGTCAACTGCATATATATTGTTTGGCATACTGCTTGTTCATGCATTCATATGTTTGTTAATAAATTGTTTGATAACTTGTTTGTTGGTATAGTACGAGGGTTAACTCACTAAGCTCCTGTAGCTTACTCCCCAATAGTTTTCTTTTGCAGGTTGCTAGATGATCGGGCATGGGTTAAGAATTGAGGGTTGAGTGCCAACGTCGAGATGCATAGAAGTTAGATTTTGAGGACAGACTATATGGTTCATTTGTATATAGTTATTAATACTATATTTAAATTATGTGACTTTAGTAAGTTTGAGTTTTAGAACTTTAGTACCCAATCTTATTATTTGGTAGGGGATACCGATTCTCTGCGGTTCTGTTGGACTGTGGCTTATCGGATATCTATAGTCACATATATGTGATCCTAAGTTAATTAAATAAAAACTTTGGTGACTAATTATTTAGAATCTTGTAATCTCTGACTTGCAAGATGATTTTCAAATCATGGGTGCACACTGTAGGGTCGTGACAAACTTCTCATAAAATATATTCAAGGTAATGAGGCTCGCTTATCCAACATTGAATCATCGTTGAGGAATCAAGAAGCTTCTAATCGCAACCTTGAGAACCAAATTGGTCAACTTGCAAAGCTAATCTCTAAAAGACTATAGGGAACACTACCGGGAAATATAGAAACCAATCTAAAGGAACATGTCAATGTAGTGACACTTCGAAGTAGGAAGGAGTTGCATGCTGAGAGGAAGGTTAGCGAGGAGACTAGTAAGAGCAATGAGGGGACAAAAGCAAAGGACGATGTAGAGTCATCTAAGGCGAAGGAATATCAACCACCCATCCCATATCCCCAAAGACTCAAGCAAGATCGCAATGACCAACAATTTGGTAAGTTCCTTGACCTCTTTAAACAACTGCATATTAACTTACCTCTTGTTAACGCCTTGTCACAGATGCCAAAGTACGCTAAGTTCTTGAAAGATTTGTTATCCAATAAGAGGAAGCTTGAGGAGCTTTCTACAGTCATATTAGGTGAAGAATGTTCAACAATCGTGCAAAACAAGTTGCCTAAGAAGCTAAAAGACCCAGGAAGTTTTATAATTCCTTGTCATATTGGTAACTTGTTAGTTGGCAAAGCTTTAGTTGATTTGGGTGCTAGCATCAATTTAATGCCTTATATAATTTTCAAGAAGCTAGGATTAGGGGAACCTAAACCTACACGCATGAGCTTGCAATTAGCTGATAGATCTGTGATGTATCCTAGAGGTATTATTGAGGATGTATTAGTCCAAGTGGGTAAATTTATTTTTCCAATTGACTTTGTAATATTGGATATGGATGAAGATTTTGAGTCGCCCCTTATCCTAGGTAGACTATTCTTAGCTATCGCTAGGGTTATCATTGATGTTAGTGATGGCAAGCTCATTCTTAGAGTAGGAGATGAAGAGATCATGTTTAAAATTTTAAAGGCTATGAAAAAGCTTGTTGATTAGGATAATACTTGCTACCTTTTAGATGTTACTGACACTTTTGTTTCAAGTTATATGTAGGAAGTTCTTTTTAAGGATCCGCTAGAGAGTTGCTTGCAATTAGGCATGGAAGAAGCTTCGGAAGTTCCTATCAAATCTGAGGTGGTAGTCCAATTGGAGGAAAATAAACTTACCTCTATTGAGAAAGGGTTTGAAGAGTTTGAAAAGATGAAGGAAGCACAGTTAAAACCTTCGATTGAGGAGCCACTAGTATTGGAGTTAAAGCAATTACCCGACTACTTGGAATATGCCTTCTTAGAGAAGGACTCTAAGTTACCGATAATTATAGCATCTAATTTAGAAGAAGAATAGAGAGAAAGGTTGCTGAAAGTACTCAAGGAGCATAAGAGGGCCATTGCTTGGAAAATATCCAATATTCGAGGTATCAATCCCTCCTTTTATACTCATAAGATTTTAATGGAAGAAGACCACAAGCCGGTTGTACAGCCCTAGAGATGCTTGAATCCGAACATGAAAGAGGCAGTCAAAAAGGAAGTTATCAAACTCCTTGATGCAGGTATGATATATCCTATCTCTGATATCTCATAAGTGAATCCAGTGCAAGTAGTTCTAAAAAAAAGTAGGATGATAGTAGTTCCTAATGAAAAGAATGAATTGATCCCAATGAGAACGGTAACAAGTTAGCGTGTGTGTATCGATTATAGAAAGTTAAATGATGCTACACGTAAGGATCATTTCCCCTTACCTTTTGTTGATCAAATGATAGAACGACCAGCTGGATATATGTTTTATTGTTTTCTAGATGGCTTATATAGTTATTTTCAGATACCTACTGCACTAGAAGATCAAGAGAAAACCACTTTCACTTATCCTTATGGTACCTTTGCTTATCGTAGAATGCCTTTTGGTCTTTGCAATGCACCCACTACATTCCAGCGATGTATGTTAGCCTTTTTTGATGATTTGATTGAGGACATAATGGAGGTATTTATAGATGATTTTTCAGTTTTTGGCAACTCATTTGACCATTGTTTGAATAATTTGGACAGGGTACTTACCAGGTGTGAAGAGACCAATCTTGTACTCAACTAGGAGAAGTGCCACTTCATGGTACAAGAGGGTATTATGCTGGGCCATAAGATCTCATATCAAGGAATTGAGGTTGATACTACCAAAGTGGACGCTATTGCAAGACTCTCATCTCTAACTTCGGTTAAGGCCATAAGAAGCTTTTTAAGGCATGCATGTTTTTATAGGTGATTTAGTAAGGACTTCTCAAAAATTACTTGCCCTTTGACTAAGTTATTGGAGAAGGATGTACCTTATGTTTTCTCTTAGGAGTGTTTGAAAGCTTTCAATATTCTTAAAGAGAAACTTACCAATGCCCCAATCATGGTAGTACCTGATTGGGTACTTCCCTTTGAACTTATGTGTGACGCAAGTGATCACGCAGTAGGGGCAGTGCTGGGGCAATAATGGGACAAGCACTTTCAACCAATTCACTATGCTAGCAAAACTCTTACTAATGCTCAGGAGAACTACACTATTACAGAAAAAGAGTTGTTAGCAATTGTTTTTGCCTTTGATAAGTTTTGCTCTTATTTGATTCTATCTAAAGTGATTGTTTACACTGATGATTCTGCCCTTAGGTATTTGTTAGCAAAACTAGAAGCAAAGCCAAGACTGATTAGGTGGATCTTATTGCTACAAGAGTTTGATGTAGAGATCAAAGACAAAAAAGGCGCTGAGAATTTAGCAGCAAATCACCTATCTCGATTGGAGAATCCAAACTTAGAAATGCTCGATGAGAATGAGATCAAAGATGAGTTCGCTAAGGAGTGACTCTATGCCATCGACCAGGTAAGTGATATGGAAATTCCTTGGTTTGCGGATATCGCCAATTTTTTAGCTGCTAGGATTATACCGAAAGGACTTCCACACTAGTAAAAGAAGAAATTTTTTTCTAATGTGAAACATTATTTTTGGGATAATCCTTACCTGTTTAAAGTATGTGTAGATCATGTTATTCAAAGGTGTGTAATACACCTCGAAGGATGGAGAATTTTGAGCCACTGTCATTCGAAGCCTACGAGTGGGCATCATAATGCCAATAGGACGGCTCATAAGGTCTTAGAGGCTGGATTTTATTGGCCTACCTTATTCAAAGATTCCTAGAAATATGTTGAGATTTGTGATCGTTGTCAATGAGTGAGGAATATATCTCGTAGAGATGAAATGCCACAAAACCCCATCATTGAGGTTAAGGTATTCGATGTGTGGGGGATTGATTTTATGGGCCCTTTCCCAATCTCTAATGGAAATAAATATATCTTAGTAGCTATTGACTATGTCTCTAAGTGGGTAGAAGTTAAAACCCTACCTACTAATGATGCTAGGGTAGTAAAAAAATTCTTGAAAGGCCTATTTTCTCGATTTGGCACTCCTAGGACAATTATAAGTGATAGGGGAACACACTTTTGTAATGCCCAACTCAACTAAGTGTTGAAATGTTATGGCATCACACATAGAATAGCCGCCCCATACCACCCCCAAAGTAGTGGCCAAGTGAAAGTTGCTAATCGCGATCTTAAGCGAATTCTTGAAAAAACCGTAGAGTATCATAGGAGAGATTGGTCAAAAAAGTTAGACGATACTTTATAGGCACACAGAACCACTTACAAAACCCCACTAGGGACCACACCCTACCGACTTGTATATGGGAAGGCTTATCATTTACCGATAGAGATTGAACATAAAGCTTATTGGGCAATTAAGAGTGCTAATGTTGATTTTGAGCCTGTAGGTTCTCATAGGAAGCTTCAATTGAATAAGATAGAGGAATGGTGAGTGAAAGCATATGAGAACTCCAAATTATACAAAGAAAGGGCCAAAAAGTACCATGATCAGTGAATCAAACAAGGTCGACAATTTAAAGAAGGTGATCATGTCCTTTTATATAATTCTCGCCTTCGTTTATTCCCAGGTAAGTTGAAATCTAGGTGGTCTGGACCATTTACAATTACACAAGTTTTCCCGTATGGGACTGTTGAAGTTATACACCCGGAGAAAGGCACATTTAAGGTAAATGGGCAATGATTGAAGTTATACTTGAGTGGAAATTTGGAGTATGTTGGACGAGAGGAATTTTATCTCCACCCGACAAAATAATCATGAGCTACAATCGTATCCTATCGAGCTATCGACGTTAACTATAGCGCTTTTTGGGAGGCAACCCATGTCTAACTTTGCTCACACTTTAGTTCTTTTAGTTTATTCTATTTTATTTTTCTTTTATCTAACTTTACTTTGCTTCTTTTATTTGTTTCAATTTTAGTCATAGGCTTTTCTTTTTAGTTTAATTTTTTTTCTTTAGTTTTCTTTGTCTTATTTTTCTAGTTTAAGTACTTTTATTTCTTTAAGTTTCTATTATATTTAAATTCATGAATTTAGGCTAGGCAAGAAAAAAAAAAAAAAAAAAACAGAATAGAAAGTTATACGGGCATGGGATATAGCTGTGTCCCAGCCTATGTCCATCTAGGCCCCTTTAATGGACTGCCAACACAGAAAGTTACACGGGCGTGGGATACGGTTGTATCCCAGCCCATGTACACCCAGCCATATGCACCCATGACAGAAAGTTACACGGGCATGGGACACGGTTGAGTCCTAGCCCGTGTGCGCCCAGCCATATGCACCCATGACAAAAAGTTACACGGGCGTGGGACATGGTTGTGCCCCAGCTCGTGTTTGCCTAGGTAAGGCACCCAACACAGAAAGTTACACTGGCATGGGACACGGTTATATCCTAGCCTGTGTTTGCCTAGCATCCCAACGACCTTAATATACATCCTGCACAACATTGTCAAAGCATAACGATACACAACTTCATTTCACCTTTCATCTTCTTTCCACCTTCTCCTCACTTTTTACTTTTCATTAGCACATTTCTTCATCAAATCCAACTCAATCTAAGTAAGTTCATCTCTTTTTTTTTTTTTTATATGCGCTCTCTTGTTCATGCTTTGTTTTCATCATTGTTTAGGCATGCTTAGGTAATCGAAATTTAGGTCTTTTGTGAATTGGTACATGAATTTTGTTTGAGAATTTACTTGGTTTTTATTCTTTCATGATAGACATACACATTTGCCTTGTGTTAATAGATTTACATGCCTTTATGATGCCCTTTATGGCTAGATATTACTTTATGATCTATCAAACATGAATTCTATTGCAAATTCAATGACAACTATTCAATTATAACAGTTAGGGTTAGAATTGTGAGAGTGATTTTGGGACATTTAGAGTTTTTGACGTATTGGGACACCTTCTTTTCAAGAAGATTGTAATGTAATGAGTCTAATGTATAATTAGTTAGATGAATTTGCTAACCATTTCTTTTACACCAACTAGTTTTGTGGATGTACTCTACATGTTTATTCCAATGTCCCAATGAGATTTCTTTTAATATCCATCACTTCTACTCCTTTATAACTTTGTCTTAGTTTAAACTAAGTGTGGCAAAGATGTGCGTTTTTGATTTGGTGTGGTGTTTCTTCTTAGGCAGTCAATGGAAAATCACACAAAACTTACCGTTCGGAGAAAATCGAAGTATGTAATATCATCTTCAATGCAAGAAGGTGCCATTATTGAACCATTGGCCACTCTCCCTTCAATAGAGCACCTAATGCTTCAATTCAAAGAGGAATACCAGTCAACTCACTATAATTTACTTAAGAACAAGCCATTCAACGACACCCTTCATTTAGATTGGGATATTCTCGCCCAATTAGAGCTAATAAAGGAAATGAAGGAACTATTGGAAGGAACTATTTGGGAGTGATTCTTATCTCTTGAAGCCCCAGTTTATAAGGAGCTGACATTGGAGTTCTTATGCACATATAAACTCGATAAAGAGAGTGTTAGTGGCATGGGGCCCAAAAGCAAACTCCATTTCACTTTGAATGGCCAACCTTTCCACATGATAATTACTCAATTAGGCAAATATCTTGGTCTGTATGAGGATAAATTCACACGGACAGAAGAGTTCCAACATTTAACATGTCGTTTTCTACGTAGAGTAACACTAGGAAAGTTTTGGAATGAAATTACTGATGGTGATGATTATGACCCAGCAAAGAGTAAGGCTTCTCAATTGGTCAAACCTGAATATCGTGTTCTTCATTAGCTCTTTGCACATACATTGATCAGCCGAAGCCAAAGCACCAGTGTGGTTTCTAATAAGGATTTCCTCTACTTGTATAGTGTTATTCATAAACACTCAATCAATCTAGCCATTGAGTTAGCTGAACTTTTTAGCCACTAAGCAACCACTATAAGGAAGAAAGGGCATATTTGTTATGGCCCCTACATTACCTTACTAGTGCAGGCTATGTGGACTAAGGTTGTAGTTTAGCCCTCACTTACCTTTGTTACTGAAGTCACTCATATGCGACGTAACTCATTTCGACTCATGAACCTTTTACCAACGGGATGTCAAGGTCGACACTCACGAACCACCTCTAGAGGACAGACGTCTTCAGCAAGCTTTGAGGACAAATTTGATATCGTGTTGACTGAAATTTGTTATATCCGAGAAAGTGTGGATAAACTTCATATCCACCAAGACAAATTGGAAAAATTTCTCAAGATGAAAGAGTCGGATGCAAATGATGAGGATAGTAAGAGTGAGGAAGAGGATGATGAGGGTAGTGAAGAGGAAGCTGGGGGTAGTGAAGAGGATGTTGAGGGTAGTGAAGAAGATAATGATGAAACCATGGTGGATGCACCATCTAATGAGGATGATGGGGAGACAGATTCCGATCCCTCTTCTTAGTTCATTTTTTTTTTTTGTTTTTTATTGGCCAAGGCATGTGCAATCAAACATATAATGACGATGGCCTCCTAGTTATGGACTTCTTTACATTATTTTCGACTGGCAGGGAAGTATTAGTTTCTTTTTCAATACATGTATTTCCTTTTTCCCTATGATGTTTTTTTTTTTTTTTTATTGTTTCATATCTTGCTATTGTGCTTTCTTAGTTGTACATTGAGGACAATGTACGTTATTAAGTGTGGGGAAAGGATATATATGAATTTGTTACTATTTAAGAGATCAATTATTCACATTTGACCCAATTAATTTTTATGTTAACTTACAATAGGTGATTAACAAGTGTTGGGCCAAATCAACTATGTCATCTTGATCATTATTGATCTTATTATACTTTATTAGAATTGATTAGTCAAATCTTTGGAGGGCAAAGTTACGAGTTATTTAGCTTAGGACTCTAAGACTTGAGATCGGAACAATATCACTAGTTAAGAGTTAGTCATGGTTATTTTTAAATTTACTTTTATGTATACTTTTCTCTTAGAAATTTTTAGAGCCCTATAATTTTTAGTAAACAAAGAAATGAAATTCTTCTTTTGAGAACCCTTGAAAAATCACAATGATTTGAGGTAAAAAGTAATTATAAGTGTATGAATAGAAAAAAAAATTAGCAAGGATTCGTCTTGGTCCGTCAGAAGAGCGAGATTGAGTCTTAATGCTAATACTAATGAAAAAATTGATATAGATCGACCTTGGTCCGTCAGAAGAGCAAGGTTCTTTCCCGTTATCAATATAAAGGATAAGTTGGTATGGATCGGTCTTGGTCTGTCAGAAGAGCAAGATTCTTTCCCTCTACCAACACAATTGGGCTTAAATAAAGTAAATTTAAAAAAACCTCCCAACAAAAGCATGAACAATGGATGTAAAATTTGTTTGTTTTAAATTATGGCACTTAGTGACATTGAAGAGAGAATTGTATACACTTTAGTCAAATGGACAAAATTTTTATGACTCTTTCCCAATTAACGAGATGTTAAATTCAATTTTTAGTTTAAGAATCCTTGGTTAAATGACTTAGGTAAACTTTGACTTCCATAAATTAACTAATGAACTCTAGTATTAAGTATTGTTAGAGCATTCGAATATAGTTAGGTGAAATTATGACATTGTTAAGGGTGAAATTGATTGACTTTATTATTGTAAGTTAAGTAAAAATGATTTTCTTACCTTTCTTCGGGTTAAATGTATTTGTTTACTGGTTTCCTAAATAGTGATAAATTTTGTTTAGCGTTTCTTGTCCCGAAATTTTTTTTTCGATTTATTTGCTTGAGGACAAGAAAATGCTCCAGTATGGGGAAGTTTGATAACTCTAATTTTAAATACATTTTACATGGTGATTTTATAGTATTTCCCTTACATCTTTGGTTTTCTTTAAAGAAATTGATACTTAATTGAGTAAAATTTTGATTTCAAGGTTTGATCGTGTTCTTAGATTGAAAACGAAGAAAAGGAATCAAGTTTCACTCAATTTGGAGTTTAAATGAATGAGTTATGAAGTTTTGAAGTTACATAAACAATAGGAATTTTTCTTAAATTGGCTTTTGAAGTGGACAATAGAAGGCAACAAAAATAACATTATGCCGTAAATGTGGGTATGGAATATGTGGTTGTAAGAATAAGGTGGTGGGGTTTAGTTTCCTCATTTGGTATGTGTGTTTAATGTGTAGAAAAGGAAGTGAAATATGCGTGAAAAGAGAGAGAGTGTACCGGTTCAAAATGAGGGGAAAATGCATCGACAAAGTCCCTTTTTAATGCATCTAAACTTGTCACATTAGTCTTACTTTGTAATGATTTGATGATGTAAGCAGTAAGGGGTGAATAGTAGATGTGAAAGACAAATGGTTTGATAAATGGATGATAAGGCATAGCTTCCCCTAAGCTATCTTTTCAACCGGCCATTAGGGTATCCTTTTGGTGCATCGTGTTATCTTATCACTTGTTTAAAAATTAAATTGACAAATTGAAGAGATAACTTATTGATATTAGGCAAATGCACCTATCAATTTTAATATAGTAGATATGAGTCTGAGTCGATCCTTCACAGACTTCAAGTACTAATATTAACCTTAGCTTTATTATTTAATCGAAAAATTGTGATGAGTTGAATGAATTAAAAATACTAAAATTAACAAACTATTCTAATTGTAAGACTTGATTAAGCAATTTAGAAAGCGATAAAACTAAGAACGATTTCAAGAAGGCAAATAACGTATTTAGGAATTATTTCTCCTAGTGTTTAACATGTGACCGCTTAAAATGTATCCAATTCAATCTCTATTATTCTGAACCGGAGGGATTCACAATTAAAGTTAACACCTTTCTCAAGCATATTAACCCTAATCCTAAATTATTTACTCGAATCTCTTCACTTAGTAATATAATTTAGAATCGCATTAATGTATAATGAATTCCCATACAAAAGAATAACTTTCCAGAAGAAACATGTATCTTATCTCTAAGTACATATGTAATTCTCTCCAATTATGTCAAGATCTCATTACACATCTGATTTCTCAATCATCATACATAATATCATAGATTGACATCCTAGAAATATCAATTAACAATTAAGTAACATAATTGAATCAAGAAAAGATAGAAATTTTATTAAAAATTATCAATCAATCTAATAGTCACATGAAACCCTAGGTTTCACAATCCTAAATACAAGACTCTTAAGCTATCATAATGAAACTTAAAACGAATTGCAACAAAATCAAAAAATAAAACATGAAAAACCCCTTTTGTTGATGAAAAATCTGTTCAATCTTGTAGTTAAGTGTTACTTTCACCTTTTTCTCCTCTTTTTCTTCAAGTCTCTTCTCTTTTGAATGTCTAAAATTTCTGTGTGAAACCCCAGTAAGTCCTTTTATAATGTATTGTAAAGTTCCTTTTTTCATCACTAGATATAGCTTAGGACACTGTTGTGTCCCTAAGTTATATAACTTACTAACCTTGGCATTTAAAATCTTCTTGGATGGACATATCCTAGGGACACAGTTGTGTGCCAAACTATGTAACTTTCTAACTAAAATTCCTATTGTTTATGTAACTTCAAAACTTCATAACTCATTCATTTGAACTCCAAATTGAGTGAAACTTGATTCCTTTTCTTCGTTTTCAATCCAAGAACGCGTTCAAACCTTGAAATCAAAATTTTACTCAATTAAGTATCAATTTATTTAAAGAAAACCAAAGATGTAAGGAAAATACTATAAAATCACCATGTGAAAAGTGTTTAAAATAAGATTTATTACTTATTCTTATGTAGTATAGGTTATGGTATGATAAGAGAATGGTTTTATCACTAACTTTTGATAAGTTATTAGGTGATAGTTGATTCCAAATCTCATTTGATAAGTTATATAATGTAATTGGTTAGCTTACTTATCTATAGCTAACATAGCTTATAAGTAAAACTAATGGGATTGTCTTATATGTAATTCTTTTAGAGTTTGGTTCTTAAATCAATTCATAAATTATAATTTACTTCTCATGAAATTTTGAAATTTTCTAGAGTTAGATAAAATTATTCAAATTAATTTCTCAATTAGTTGCTTAGGGTTACAAGTTCTTAATTATCTTAGGGTTTAGGGTTTTAGGTGACTTGAGGTTTGTTATTCTCGTATTTGAGTTTTCATCAACAATGAACTTTCAAATTGAAAAGAATTAGGTTCATTTTCTAAATGAAAAATTTTTAGTTTTTAATTTAGTTGATCCTTGGGAATGATAAAGAAGTACTCTTAATCACATGTCCTTTAAGTAGTAAGGTTTACAACAAATGTTAGAAAAGTAAGGATAAGTGGCTTCGTATCAATAACTTCATATTGGTGACTATTAAGATGTAGTAGTTAAGTTGTGATGAAGTTATGGCTATAGTAGAGGGATGGTATTTGGAATTGCCGAGTTAAATGATGGATGTGGTTGTTTAAGGGGTCAAAAGAAGAGGGTTAGGTGTGTAAAGGCCTCGACACTCAGTAGGTTAGCTTCGACACTTGCAATGTTCGTAGATTGGAATAGTAAAGTTCGACATGCACTTACCTCGCCTCGACATTTGGTAACTCAACCACAATACTTGACAAGTCGACTTCGACACTTAAGGGATCACTACTTAACAAAGATCAAAGCAGATCAGAATGCGTCTGAGTTGGGTTCTCAAGAAGTTTACCCATAACTCTTCTACATACAAGTGTTTATCCTTGACAAGCTAACATTGGAATATCCTCCTTGCAAAGGACTGTAGGCCTTAGAGGTTTATATGAGTGAGGGGGCTAGAGGTCAGTAGTCCATTACATGCTCATATTATGTGGCATAGAAATCAATTCCAGAAAAATATAAGTTTTATTGAATATGTAACCATACAAGATTGTAAAAGATGTCCAATGGCTTATGGGATGGATTGTCACCCTAAATAGGTTTTTGTCTAAATTAGAGGATTAATTCTTGAAGTTCTTTAGAGTGTTAAAGAACTCATCCAAATTTAATGGGTCAACAGGTGTCAAGAAACCTTTAAAAAGCTCAAATGACTCCTCACATCTCTACCAATGCAATGTAAGTTGATTCCTAGAAAAGATAGCTTTACCTTTTAATTACTAGCCATGTGCCCTCCTCTATCCTCATACGTAGACTGATGGGAAGCACCTTAGACCAGTTTAGTATGTAGTCATATTTTCCAAGGGAAAGAGCAAAGGCATAAATAAGTGGACAAATTTGTCCTCATAGTAGTCATGACATCCATAAGGCTTAAACCTTACTTTAAAGCCTATTAGGTGGTCATTGTTGACTAGCCCCTATGAGAAGTTTTTCATAAGCTCGATGCCTTTGTAAGATGGCCATGTATAACCTTGAACTTAGTGCATACATGACCAATACCAACAACATGAAGCTACTAAAGCACAAGTATTAGTAGACTTCATAGTAGAACATACGACTAAAGGGGACAAAGCAAGTAGATAGAGAAAAACCAATATAGATCCTCCATATCTTGGTTTATCTACTCAGGGGTAGGGTAGAGTAGCTTTAGTGCTAAGAGTTCCACATGGGATAAAAGTGTGCTACGCTCTAAAATTTGGATTCCCCGACTCATAATAATGAAGCTAGGTAAGTGGCAATTATAGTAAGCATAGAATTAGCAAGGAAATTGGCTTAGAAAGGTTAGAAGTCTTTTCCCACTCTCAACTAGTAGTCAGCAAATAAAGGGTAAATACTTAGTCAAAGATGAAGCAATAACTAAGTACCTTAAGGTTGTACGATCTCTTGAAGTGAGTTCCTGATGTGCCTAGTAGCTTAGTTTTCACTAAGGCTTGTAAGGAGATGAACCAAATGGGTCTTTTGAAGTATCGAAGAAAATAAAAGGGTAAGGTTAGCAAACTGAATGCAGTAGTTGATGTGAAGTTGCTTAAAGGATATAACTCACCTATGAATACAATATCGCTTAGCACTTCGCTTGATGTAACGCATAAGCTAATACCAAGGTCTACCTGCTACTAATCTTAAGCCACTTGATAAGATTAGATAAGAGTGTATGAAAATAGACTTAGAGAGGAAAGTCTTGTAAAGATCACTACATTTAAAATGACTTTAGAATGTAATATCTTATTTGCGGCTACAAAGAGAATATACTATTTATAGTAAGTCCCTAAGGTAACATTAGAGTCAAAGAAAATTACAAAAAGACATACATAAAAAGGAGATTCTTAGTACATATGAAAAAGGGTAAATAGAACAAATGACAAAATGGAAAAATAGTATAGTGTCAAGTAAAAAGGATAGGTAGTAGCTTGTCAATGGTCTCATACTAAGGAATATTTAGGCGTAGTAGTTGAGTTGGATCATGACGTAGTGGCACCAGGTTGCTGAGACGAATAAAAATGCTGCAAGTATTAGTAGTAGGTCGAAAGAGAAGTATTTGACTAGTAGGAGCCTATGTCTCAACATTCAGTAGGAAGCTCTCGGTAACTAAAGGTTTGAGAAGGACTTAGTGTACAGGACCTAAGTCCTCATCACTTGGCAAAGGGTTCTTAGTAAGAGATTAGTCAGCATCAGTACAATGGTCAAAGCAAAGTAAGGTATATCCACCCAGGGCTCTTAAGGAGTTCAACTACTATTCTGTTATATACTATTTCTTTTCCTTGATAGGTTGACGAAAGAGGATTCTCTTGGTAAGGGATTAGAAGACTCTAAGGTATGCACAAGTAAGTGGGCTAGAGGTCGATAACACATCAATTCCCTTCTTAGAACATTACTAAAGCACCTTGAGTAGAGAAGTTCAAGGTAGATATGTAACCCTAGAAAATCGATACTTTGAACCCTAATTTAAGTTCGAGTATTTCAAACTGTATAATAAGTCGATAAAGCTAGTAACAATAAAAGATTATGAAATTTAATAAATCGAATATAACATCGATAATAAAACTCTAGAAATTGATCGAAGCCTTAAATTACGTACTAAAGCCCTAAATCCGATTTATGCACCATTAATCAAAATTGAACCCGAATTTGATCAAAACCCTAAAACTATAACTATAAGCCTATAAAATAGTTAAATATTACTTAATAGTAATATAATTATAGTCGATTGCAATTATCAACTAAATTGCTTATTCACGTAAAATTTTAACGAAATCAATATAATAACTTATAAAAATTATAATTGTAATGGGTACCAATTAAATTGATAAATTTTCACAATATTTCAAAATTAATTTATGATGAGTATTGTTAAAATTTATGTGTTTAGAAAAATTACATATATTTATTTTTAATTTTTATTTTCTTCCTTTTTCTTTCTTTCTTTTTCTCTTTTCCTTCTTTTCTTCTTTTCTCCTTTGTTGCACATCCTGAAATCAAAGAAAAAAAATCAGAATTGTAGCAGCCTACGTGATCAAATCCAAATGCTAAGTGTTGCTTTTATAATAAAAGAAAAATTTAGAAATGATCACATTGTCCTATATTCATTAATGTAGGGATTAGATAAGATTATTAATTTTTTTTTTCCTTTTGGTTGCTGTACACATTTGAATTTAAGGGAAAAATATCTAGAAAAAATAAAAAGAGTTCAAATTGAAAAGAAGAAGAAAAAAATTCTGGAAACTTAAAACACCAAACCGTGAAAAGGAAGAAGAAGAAGGAAGAAAAGAAGAAGAAAAATAAAAAATAATAGGTAAGTAAAATTATTTTTGTAGTATATATGCATATTATATGGTATGTACATGTATATATGTAGTATTTTTATTGTATTTTAGTAAATATTACATTACCAATACATGTATGTATGCATAAGTAATTAAATTAAAATATATATGTATGTATAAAGATATGNTTTTATTATTTTTATTACGAAATTAATTAAATTTTTATTAAATGCTGACATGGCAGCATATGGCAGCATGAGATGGTGCCACGTATCATTTTCATGAATTTGTATATTTTTTAAATTTCCTATTTTGTATTTTACTTAATATTTATTATTACATTTTATTAAATTTTGCAAATTAATCCATTTTCCATTTTCTTTTAAACTTATGGCTTACATACTTATATTTATTCTATCTTACTTTAATTATTAATATAGTATTATAGTATATTATACATATACTATTTAATTATACTTGTATACTTATATATACTATACTCTTAACATACTTATTTTTATGCGTATAAATATACATATACTTATATAATTAGTTTCCCTCAACTTATTTATACATATATACTTATGTAATTAAATAATATAACCCTAAATATACTATATATTCTATACACATATGCATACATATCTATTCAACCACATCTACATATATACATATCTATCAAGAAAATAATATCCATGCCATATATGCATATATATATATTTACACAAATCCCTTTATACCAAATATTGTATAATCAATTATAATATATATGTACACATAGTTATATCTAAATATTTATACATATGTGAATACACGTACATGGTATGATACTAAATTTCCATAAAATCTAATACCTACTCCTAGGATACATAGGATGCTATAACATACATGTATATGAAAGAATATATATAGATGATTATTACAAAATAAATATAATATATATACTACTTATCTATTTCTCTTAATAATTTGATGAGTACTAGATTGGAAAGCTTCTTACTCTTCTTGATTATTGAAATAAATTGATGGAAAAGCCAAAGTGAAAGAGAAAGGCAAAGGGGTTTTCCTTTTTTTTTTTTTTGGTTTTTCTTTTCTTCTTTGATTTAGGAATAGGAATTGTATATGGGTCTTATCTTTGTGTTTTGAAATGAAGCAAACAAGAAGAGTGTTTGCTTCTTGTAGTGTGAACCAACCAGGGGAAAAGAGAGAGAAATGAGATGAATAAAAGAAAAAGAAAAGGAAAAATCAAGATAGTTTTAATGTGATTTGACTAAGAGCTTATCTAAGACTCTTGTCTTACATACATGATTAGCACATGGGTAAAAGCAAACCACACAAGTGGCAGTTGAAACCCAATTCTGGAAACTAATGTGGTAATGGAAAAAAATTGGAGAAGAAAAAGGAAAAGGAAAAAGAAAGAAAAAAGGAAAAAAAAAAGAAAAATTAGACTTTTCTAAATACAAAAATTATAAATTTAATAATTATGAAATAATTTTGAACTTTTATAAAATTTATTAATTTAATTGTTACTCGTTATGTTTACAATATTTAAAAATTATCCCAACGCGTTCATTAACAAGTTTACGTAATTATGCATATTGGTCAATAATTGTATTCGTTTAGGGTTTTATTACTGTTGAGGTAAATTTATTCATTTTATAAGCTTGAAGTTATAGTTTTAGGTTTTTTGTCAAGTTTCAGTTCAATCTTGGGTATATACGCATACATAAGGTTTGGGGTTTTCGTACACGATTAAAATTCTAGGGTTTTTATTATTTATAATATATTCAAATTTATAATTTAATAAAATTTTTATCTTATTTGGCCTTATCGACTCATGAGGTTATCTATAATATTAGAGTTTAATTCTACTCTCAAATAGCTAAATTCGCGAAGTTTACATGTAGTAAGCTCTACCGACCATAAGAAGATCAAAAAACGATAATGCCTACTTTTGCTAAACATACCCCTCTTAATCAGCCTTTGTTGGTTATTTTAATTGAGGTACATAATCAGGGTTTTCTAGCTTGACTTGAGAGGATGAAGAACAATTTAGCTAGAAGAAATTCAAATAAGTACTGTGATATCAACGGAGATAGGGATCATAACACAAGAGTATATACATTTGAAGAATGTACTTGTAGATGCTATACAAAGGGGTTACTTGAAGAAATTGATGGTTGACAAGGAGGAGCACATTGAGTGACCTACACAAAGAAGGAAGATTGAGCAGCAAGCTCAGAATGAGGAGGCCTAACCTAATAATTGGGATATAGTGACATATGATAATGAGAGAAGAGTTAATCAAGCTCCTTAAGGTGTGATAAATGTGATCTTTGGAGGACTAACAAGATGGGGTCTTCCACCTACCACAAGTTCGTCAAGCACATTAGGGGATCATGTGTTGAATTTGAGAGGTAAAAAGCATAGGATTAATGACATGATCATATTTTCAAATAAGGAAATGTATGGGATTCAATTTCTACATAATGATTCCCTAGTTATTTCTAGTAGAGTAGCAGATGTTGAAGTCAAGATAGTGATGGTAGATACATGATGTTCTATTAATATGATTTTTAAGCATACATTCAACCAAATGCATCCCAAGCATGAGAACATTAAGATGTAATCGTACAAGTATAGCTTGTATGGAATCAATAACTAACTAGTTAAAGTAAATGTAGTGGTCAATTTGACCTTATAGATTAGAGATGATGAAAATGTATTCGAGAAAGAGGTCAATTTCATGATTGTAGATTGCCCTTTCACCATACAATGTTATAATAGGCTAACCTTCCATCAACATGTTTAGGATGGTAGTGTCTACGACCCATTAGAAGGCAAAATTTCTCACTCCAACTAGAATGAGAACATGTTATGGGGACTAGTAACTATCTTGAGCTTTGTACCTAAAAGCTTTGAGGAGGGATCAAGTCTACATTATCGAACAAGGCTGGAGCAAAATCGTATGTAGATTAGAGGAGATCTTATGGAGGAAACATTAACAATTCAACTCAACAATAACCCAAAGCATGTGACTAAGGTTGGGGCTAGCATGGCAGCCTACCTAATGGAGTGCATAGTACATTTCCTTTAAGCTAATATGGATATTTTCTCTTAGTCTCCCTTTGATGTGCTAGGTATACCTAAAGAGGTTATTACCCATAGGTTGAACATTGATTTGAATGAGAAGGTCATGTAGTAGAAGAAAAGAAACTTTGCTTTGGAGAGACAAGCAACAATTGAAGAAAAGGTACAGAAGTTATTAAAAGCTTACTTTATTAGAAAAAAGCCATATCCCACATGGCCTCTAAAGGATTGCTTCCCCTTGCCTCAAATAGATCAGATGGTTGACTCGAGATCAAGGTATGCCTTGTTAAGCTTTATGGACACAATCTTAAGGTATAATCATATCATAATGCATCCATCCGATTAGGTACATACCTCCTTTATTACGAACTTTGGGACTTACTGTTGTAAGGTTACACCATTTGGATTGAAGAATGTGAGCACTACTTATCAGAGGTAAATATTAAGGTTTTTATTGATGATACGATAGTGAAAAGTAAGATGAAGGATGACCACTTAGCTGACCTCCAAGAGAACTTCAACATTCTAAGAAGATATAATATGAAGTTAAATCTGCAAAGTATGTGTTCGATGCCTCCTTAGGGAAGTTCTTAGGTTACATAGTGATGCAGCATGGAGTCACCAAAATCCATTAAGGAAGTCTAAAGGCTAACTGGTAGGGTTGCAACATTGAATAGGTTTGTTTTGAAAAGTGTGAAAAGGTATTTGGAATTCTTTAGAGTATTGAGGAACCCATTTAAGTTCTGGTGGAACGAGGAGTATGAGAAGGCTTTTAAAGCCTTGAAGGAATTTCTAAAAAAAACCTTCAATCTTGTGAAAACTAATAGAAGGAGAAATGCTCTATTTGTACTTATCTATGAATGATCAAGCCTTCTCCTCAGTTCTAGTATGAGCAAAAGGATGGGTGCACCAACCAATTTATTATGTAAGCTATGTCTTATGAGGGCTTAAGTTAAGATACATAAAATTGAAAAAGTTTGTTTTGGCCATAGTACTTACTTCTAAAAAACTTAGACCATACTTTAAAGCTCATCGGGTTATAGTGTTAACTGATTAACCCTTAAAGCAGGTCTTACACAAGCTCGACGCTTTAAGTCATATGGTCAAGTATACTTAGAGCTCAATGCCCTCAAAATACAATACTGACTTAAGGAAGCATACAAAGCTCATATCTTGGTGAATTTCATTATTGAATTCATGAGATTTGAAAGTTCTAACTTAAACATAGACCAGCAGAACTAGAAGTTTTACATAGATGGCTTATCAACAAGTGAAGGAAGTGGAGTAGGATTGATCCTCATAGGTCCGATGGGAGCTCGGATCTCTTATGCTTTAAAGTTCGGTTTCCCAACTAGAAACAACGAGTCAAAATATGAGGTGATATTTGCTAGAATGAGGTTGGTGAAAGAAGTTGGAGTAAAACATTTGAATGTGTTTTTCGACTCCCAATTAGTGGTAGATCGGGTTGTAGGAAACAATATGGCCAAAGATGAAAGTATGGTCATGTATTTGCAATTAGTGAAGGAACATGGATTGAATTTTGAGGATTGGCAACTAATAAAGATACTAAGGGTAGAGAATTATGTAGCTGACAAGTTGTCTAAATTGGCCTCAATAGGCTTGCTAAGTTGAGAGGAGAGGATCTTTATAGAATATTTGCCTAAAAGGATCATAGATTTGTAGTTGCAAGAATGCATTAATGTTTAATAAAAGGAGTCAAAGTATTGTTGGATAGATCCAATAATAGAATATTTAGAGAACGGAACTTTGCCTCAAAACACTAAAGAAGCCCAATGTCTTATCTACAAGGTAGACAATTTCATGATGATTGGTGGGAAATTATATAAGAGAGGCATGAGCATACCTTATCTATGATGCCTTTGACCATTTCAAGCTTAGCAAGTATTATCCGATCTACATTCTAAGGTATGCAGCAATCATATTAATGTGGTAGCTCTCTATGTTTGAGCTTTAAGACTAGGATATTGGTGGCCTACAATGAGAAAAGACACTCTTGATTTGGCCTAGATGTGTGATTAGTCTAAAAAAAAAATGCCTTAGTTGAGCTAGCTACAAGCCCACTTACTAGCCCTTGGCCTTTTACCTAGTAGGGATTGGACATGCTTAGTCCTTTCCTAAAGATAACCAAGCAAAGAAGGTACATTATTATCGCGGTCAATTATTTCACGAAATAGGTTGAAGTCAAGGCTATAGTAGACATAATGGAGCAGAACAATAAGGCATTTATGGTCAACAATATTTTCACCAAGTTTAGGATACCATATGCATTCATAACAAATAATAGGCCACAATTTGATAATGATAAACTCAGAGAATTTTGTGAAACTTGAAAGATTAGATTATGCTACTCATCTATCGCATACCCCTAGAGCAATGGTCAAACTAAAGTAGCGAATAAGGTAATTCTACAAAGTTTGAAGAAGAGAGTAAACCAAGCTAGAAACACGTAGGTAGATGAGTTACCTAATGTTTTTGTAGGTGTATAAGACTACCCAAAGGACCTCAATAGGTTGTACTCCATACCAATTGGCTTTTGGGATAGAAGTGCTATTGCCAATTGAGTTGCAAGTGGAAAGCACGAGAGTCCCAACCCACATCCCTACGTAAAATGATAGTAGCCTACAAGCTAATCTACACACAATCTATAAGACGTATACCATGGCCAAATCTCATATCACTGCTTATTAGTAGTGGGTAGCTCAGCATTATGATAAGCGAGTCAAGCATAACGGCTTCTAACAGGAAACTCGAAGTATTAGGAGTAAGGGAATGTTAAGGGAAACTCATCCTAGCTTAGGAGGATCTCGTCAAAGTGAAAGAGGTGGTAGGGAACGAACATGCGTATAAGCTAGAAAGGCTTGATGGATAGCTAATTCCTAAGGCTTAGAATGCTTACAACCTTAAACCATACTTTGAATAAAGGATGTGAAGAGTCAATACCTAAAGTATAGATGAAGATATGTTTGCTTGCTTATATGTTTTCGTTTGGTTTGTAATGATGTTAAAGGAGGTTGAAATTAATGAACTAACCTTGTTCCTCTTTGAAATGGCTTTTAACGAAGTATTTGTTCATCATTCAATTCTTTTTACCTTACTCTATTCTATTATGGTGTTTATCATTAAAGTATAATTTGATAAGAAATAAAGACATAATCTTCATGTGACTTTTCTAATTGAAAAAGACTTTTGATAGTTACTAAGTCTTATTCGAAAGGATGTCGAGCAAGTTATAAAGAATTAATTCCTAGGCTTAGGTCCTATATTTGACGGACAACGAAAAAAGGATATCCTTAGCTCTCTAAGTCTTAGGAAAGGATGATGAGATCTTAAAACCTTAAGCCCTTATAAGGCTTACAGGTATGATGACTATAAATCCTCTTAAGGAAGATGAGCCATAGGCTATAAAATCTCTTAAGGATGATGAGCCATACACTATAACCCTCTTAAGGGTGACAAGCAATAACATATCCCTATGTCCCTAGTTAGCAAAAAGAAAAAATGTTCTAAGCCTAGTATGATGGTAACAAGCTACTAAATATCTAATAAGTCCTAAGTCTAATAAATGGACAACAACCAATTAAGGGGCTTGTAAGCCTTAGGTTTACTATGTAGCGATCTTACTAAGAGTTTTTGAGCTATTTAAGAAATAACAGAACAAATTGGTTAATAAGCAATTTAAATCAATCGAGCAACTCATGGAAATGTCATTACAAGATATCAAAAATCAATTGCACTAAATTTTAGCAATGCAAAAGTAAACTCATGATTTAGGTAAAAGTAGGGAAAGAAGTCCTCCAATTAAATTTTACATGGTACTAAAATCGACATACTGACCTAAAAGAAAATTCTTTTTCAAAAAAACCAAGGATAAAAAGAAAGAAAAATCATTGGTCTAGAACTTAAGTAGAGGAGACATCTTGGGCATCAAGACCTAGACTAATTTCTAGTTGACGTTTGGGTAAAGGATTAGGAACTACTACTTTAAGAACTTAAGTAGCTTCATCTTATCCATTAGCATGAATAGGATCAACCATAGAAGTGCTTACATCCATTGCTTGTTCTTCTACCTTAGGCTCCTCCTTATTAGGCTCTTTAGCTTTTCTAACGAAATTCAACCAGTTGAGATCATACTTAGGGTGGTAGATTAGAATTTTTGCTAGGGAAAAGTTGATCCCATCCAATACTTTGTGATGCATTAGTCCTTTATATTCTTTGCTCTCTTAAATATCCTTATAAGCTTTATCATAAGCCCTTTGGTACATAAAGCTCTACTCCTTTTCAACTTCATCCATTTTAATCTTTAATTCCTCATATGAACTTTTCAAGTAGGCAACCCTTTCACTACGGTTGCTCTTAAGAGTGTCAATCTCATTCTATGCTCGCTAGAGGTTGGTCACAAGCTGAGAATTCTTCTTTTGCTTCTCTATTAGAGCTATCTTTTTTTCTTCCTACATTTTAGCCTCCTTTTCAACTATTCTTTCCAAAACTTGAGCTCTTCTTTAGCCTTTGTCTTCCCTTGCTTTAACTTATCTTTCTTGGTTCCCTACTTCTCCTATAAGTTCTTCTTCTTGGCCTTTACACTAGCTACCTAATTCTTTACTTCTTCAACAATCTAAAAGCGATAAAAGTATAAGTTATGATCTTTGAAAGCAAGATTGGACTAGAGGACTTACAGTGTTCTTTTCCATAGAGAAAGCCTCTACAATCATTAGGAGCCATTGAGAGTATTGGAAAATTGGTATGAAGTTAAAAAATGGATGATAAGCTTAATAAGATTAAAATTGCAAGAATAAATAGATGTATATCATAACAACTTGAGGTAGCTAAACGAAGAGGTTTTTTGATCCTTAATTCTGGCAAAGCTTCACTACATTCGTCAAAGGCTAAATGTCATTAGGTAGAAGAATCCCTCTAAGAAACTTTAGAGCTACCTGACCATTTCCTAAAGCGAAGTTGGCTATGTTGACACTCTAGGTTAGGAATAATTGCAGTACTTCGATGTTTTGCCTCTACGGTAGAGTAATTGAGCTTGGAATTTTGATAGTTGCCTCCTTGCCCTCATTAGGTTTGGTGGAACACTGATGCAGAACTAACCCTCTTTCTTTTTCAAAGTAAAAAAGTATCTAAACAAAGTAAATGTAGTCCTAACTTCTAGATCCTCACATATGCATTCGGAAGCAACAAGTAGTCTATAGGAATTTGGGGTGAACATAGAGGTATACAAATGATGATACATAAAGTAAGATCTTTTGGTAAAAGGTAATTTCAAACCAACCTTAAAGTATTTCTTAAAAGGGGCAAACTCATGGTTCCCCAATGATGTGATTTGCTTATGTGATTGAGGTTTCTTAAATGACCATTATAGGGGGGCACCTCTGAAACTAAGTCACATGACATTGAACTTCTATTCACTAATGGTACTTGCTATACAATTTTGATGGGTCTCCGAGGTCAGACACATGAAACACCATAATGAAGTGAGTAGAAAAGAAAGTAAAGAAAAGGGTAGCAAAGCCTTAGCAACTATCAATGGATATGACACACCAATTGTTCTTACTCGACCTACAATCTACTAGATATGACTCATCAGTTTGAACTAAAAGGTCACTCGCCACTTCTCCTAGTTAATGAGAATAGATAAGAGTTGAAGAGTAATGATGTAATACCCGGGTTTTTTAGCCAGTTCACTAACCCTAAGCTCCGAGTCCCTAAATTTAGGGTGCCAAGCTATATTATTCGTTTTATTTCGAACTTCACAATAAGGTTAGAAAAGTTAGATGAAGTAATTGAAGTAAAATCAATTTCTCAAAATAAGCTATATAAAAATATTAATTTGAGAAAAATGTCAATTTATCAATAAAGCCAATAAATATCGAAAATATAAAATTCAAGTTTTTAAATATAGCGACATATTAGAAATAAGTTAATTAACTTTTAAAAATAATAAATGAAGTTAAATTATATGCAATATACATGTATTTATATATGATATGCATAATATGTATTAAATATATATATAGTAATAAATTATTAAAATATGGTAAAATAATATAAAATAATGGAAATTAATTAAAAAATGAATGGATGAGTCATCTATAAGGACCCTAGGGGGAGCTTAGTAGTATTGTCTTGAATTTCCATATCACGTGTACACTTATGATAAAAAAATCGTCTTACAAGTCAGAGATTGTAAAACTCTAAATAATTAATTGCTAAGGTCTTCAATTTTAGTTCATTAACTCATTATATAATATAAATAATGTGGATATCCATTATTCCAAAATTCCTTAGAATCAGAGAAAATTAGTATTCCCTACCAAAATAGTGAAATAAGATAGACAATTCTAGAAAATTCTAAACTTACTAAAGATATTAAACTTAATTGAGATATTAGTTGTTTTTTAGAGCATTTCAAATTAACTACATAAGCTTTTCTTCATACTTATTCAATGGAAGCACTCTGCACTCAGTTCCTATCCCTATCCTAACTATCAATCAACCTACAAGGAAAAGAACTATTGGAGTGTAAGCTTACGGTTAGTGAGACAAATCACCTCATCAATATTATATGACAAAAATTTATTTTAATGCACAACATATGAATGCATGATTAATCAATATGCCAAACAATACATGTAGTGGCCTAAGAACTACATGTAACTCAAAATTACACCCCCTGTAGTCGGGGTTGGAGATAATTCACCAACTTAAACCAAAATCTGGGTTCTAGCCTTTGGGTTTTATATCATTTGCACTATTGTGTGTAAGTAAAAAAAAAACCATATATAATATACTTTCTTTCTTGAACAACAAATTATATTTTCAAAATCCCAATTCTGGTAGTATGGTGGCCTTCACAATCCATAAACACACGCCTTAAGTAAAAGCCATAAGACATGACCCTTCACTAAAGGTTGGCATCTTTCGGTACCCAATAAGCCAGTCAGCTTAGGACAAAAACTTAATATAAATGATGATATAGCTAATGCCCAATCCTATAAGAAGCCGTTCTCCTGTGGGTCCCTTCCCATCTTTTGTATGAAGTGGAAATCGATGTCATTTGAATGCAATTATGGGGAATGCATGATTCATTGAATTTCTTAATCATATAAGTGATTAATTTGGTTTTTCATGGTGATAAGACAATTTTATTTCATACAATCACATGTATGAATTATTACAAGAAATTACTATTATTAAGTGATTAACAAGCCATAGCATTCTATCATGAACTCGCACACGTGCATTTCCCATATGCCACAAGCGTTCAATTTATATATGTAAGTTTAGGTACATCTATTTTATAAGCAAAATTAAGTAAAAAGTCATTAAGAATTCACTCACTTAGCCATGTGAGTCAATCGAAGTAGTCTAGGGGTAGGTTGTCTCCGAAAGTTAGGTCCCCTGGACATCGCAAATACGATACTATAAGGATTTGAAATAAGACTTAGAAAACTAAGCTAAAACCCTTTAAGTTATATTTTTGACTAGGTTTTGTATTTTTCTTAGTCTTTACTTAAAGTTCAATCACATATAACTTTCTCGTTTTAAATTTAATTTTTATGATTTTATAGTCAATCTTCATTGTTTTCGAGTGCACTTTAACATGGTGGGGGTTAGATTTTCGAGATGAGGCACAAAAATTTGCCTATAGGTTAGAACAATAGCAATCCTCATGATTTGGAGCACTTTTCGGCTTTGTTTAATTATTGGGCTTTTTGATAACTTAGGAAATCCTTTGGACTTGGGCTTAGGATTTCATTTTAGGCTTAAAATACTCCTTAAGGTTAGATTTTTAATTTTGATTTACACTCCTAAGGCCAACAACAACTTCTTGAGCTTTTAAGTAGGCTTAAGTTATCAAATGTGCTTGTTTTTTTATCCAAATCAAAGATAGTCACTTTTTTGGGCTTAGTGTGAGTATTGGCGACTTCTTGAGAGTCTTAAAACAACTTTTATTGTTGGGGTAAGCTGCTGGTCAGAAATTTAATGAGGGTTCAACTTGAAGTTTGAGGCCTGTTATGGAAGTTTTAGGCTTAATACACTTATCGTACTTACCTTAGTTGGTCTTTTCACTTTGTTTACTTACTTTTACCATATTTTTAAGTGTCTTTTAACGAAGTTCCAAATCTGGTTGTAGTGAATCCTAAGGGTTCCCGCTTGTTTTCTCAACTTGTTCCATTATTTCTTTAAGTTTAAGTATTAGATCATGAACCTAAGTTACTTATATTCAAATCTTAACTTAACTTCTCTTCCATAAGATGATTACTTAGCACATACTTTACATGAAAATAATAGATCTCATACTTATTACATCTTTCATATCATAGTTTATGTCTTACAAAGTTAGTTTTCTCATAAAAACTTCATGTAATGGATTTTTCTTTACATAAGTTTAGATTTGAGCATGTTTAACTTAATAGAACTGAAAATAACACCTAAATGGCCTATAACTCTTCACATCCAACATGCTAACTCTTCATTCAAGTTCTCATTTCATGATTTTCTCAACTTAAAATCTTCCATTTTAAGTGTTAAACAAGTATCTCTACATAACATCAACTTTACATGCTTATATTTTAACTCTTATGTAAGGCTTTCATGAATTTGCTTCTTAGGGTAGTCTTAGATACTTTATCAACTTATGATCATAATAATATCCTTAAGAAAACATGGTATCCTAACATGAAGTACTAAGCTACTAACACAAAGAAACACTTACTTGTCTACAAAGTAAGAGTACAGTGGTTGTGCACTAAGTTTCCACTTAAGCTTCTTATTTTCCTTCCTCTTCTTGCAAGCTTCTTAAGTTACTAAAGTATTGATGTTTATGATCGATTTGGGGTGTTCTAAGGTTTCCTAAAATGGCTGTTGATGAGGACAAAGTGAAGGCAACAGAAGTGTTTTTGTGTCGTGAGTGTATGTGCATAGAGGTGGCGGCAATTGTAAGAGAAGTGGAGCTTGGTTTCTTCCTTTGGTTTGTGTGTTTGAAGTGTGAAAAAGAAAATGAAGATGAGAAGAAATAGGAGAGAATGTGTCGGTTGTGGATGTGTGTGTAATGCATCCATGAAGCATCTTTTTGTTGTCTTTTATTAACTACACGTGCCATACTTTGACATAATTGGATGATGTAAGCATTAAGGGATGAATAATGCTTGTGAAAGATAATGAGTTGATGGTTAATTGACAAGGTATGGCCTCCCATTTTCTTTCTTTTCAACTGATCATGCCTTGTCTTGTAAGAGTATGCCTTATCTCCTCACTTATTTTAAAATTAGATAGATAATGTGATGAGATAGGTTATCCTCATGTATTATAAGTTATGTTAGGATTTGAGATTGATCTTATCATAAGCTATTGATAAGTTATCAAGTGATAGGTGATTTTAACTCTTAAATAATAAATTATTTAATTTGATTAGTTGGTTTGCCTATCCATATATAACATAGCTTATAGGTGAAAATAAAGAGATTGTCTTATATGTTATTCTTTTAGAGTTTTGTTTTTAATTCAATTCGTAAATCATAATTTACTTCTCACAAAGTTTTGAAATTTTCTAGAGTCGAATAAAATTATTCAAATTAAATTTTTAATTATTTAGGGCCACAAGTCCTTAATTACACTAAGGTTTAGGGTTCCAAATGACTTAATGTCCGTTATTTTCATGTTCGAGTTTTTATTGATAATTGAACTTTTGAATTAAAAAACTAAGTTTGTTTTCTAAATGTAAAATTGAATTCTCAGTTTAGTTGATCCATGGGAACACTTAAAAAGTACTCTTGGTTAATTCACAAGGTTGTTAAAAGGTAAGGTTTACAAACATGGCTTCTAAGTAAAGATAAAGGAACTGTCTTGTATATAATTCTTTTAGGATTTGGTTCTTAAATTAATTTATAGGTTGTGATTTGCTTCTTAAGAAATTTTAGAATTTTCTAGAATTGAATAAAATTTTTTCAAATTATATTGTTAATTATTTATTTAGGGTCATTACTGTATTATGTGACATATATCTATCATATGATATATTAAGAAAAGAGAAAGAAATTGCTTAGTAATATATTTATATAGATATACATATTGTGAGGCTACTTATGTATATAAGTAAAATTAATTTTGTAAATTTATTAATTTTTTTTAACTAGCTTTGTTTTATTGTTTATTATTACTTGAAATCATCCTTGATTCATTTGTTATCAGTTTTATATGATTTTGCAAAATTAATGATAATTTTATTGATTTATGACTTTTTAAGCATTAAGATAATTTTATAGAGTTTTATTAATTTTTATGATTTGATATTTATGCTTTCTATTAAGTTTAAGTTTACATTTTTAAAGCATTCATATGTAGAGATTGGGGTTTTCGTGCATGATTAGGATTTTTGAATCGTATAATAGGATCTTTTAAGTTCATTTTAAGTTTCAAGTTTACAATTTTAATCAGTCTTCATTTTATGTGGTTTTCTCAACCTAGGGAAATATCTATTATACTTGAGTTTGACACCATGTCTAGAAGGTTGAATTTGCGGAGTCTGCAGTCATCAAATGATGTGGCGACATGAGATTAATTAGAAATGATAAGTCAACGCCTAATTAACTAGAAAATAACACACGGCACTTAGGAAATTGGAAAATTGACATGTGGTAAACAAAAATCCAATTTTTATTAAGTCAAACAAACTTGAAAAACTTTAAATAGGAGCCAAACCCTCATTTACAATATTTTAGTACTCTAAAAGTACAAGAACATAATTTCGAAAAATTACAAAAAATTCAAAAAAAAAAAGAAAATAGTAGGAAAATATGATGAATTACGGTTCCTAAAGCCATAAGCAACCTAATAAAGACTCACTTGGGACTTAAAATTATGGTAGAGAGAGAAAGTGGGTCAACATAGGGTGATAGTCGGAGGGTGGTCGGAGTACTATACGTAGGTGAGTTAAATTTTTGTGCCTAGTTTTTATTAATTTACTAAAAATATCAACTTAGATTAAAAAATTATGAAATTTGGTTTCCTAGGTTATTTTACATATACTTTCATGTGGTAATTTTATTTTCTTAAAATAAAATTGATTTAAGCTACTTACTTAAGAGCATCCTTTATTTAGACAAATTTTAAATAAATTTTTCAAAATATTAAATAATGTTACCTTGACCTGAAAATTTTTGTATAACACACTTATATAATTTATTAAATTTTAGTAACAAGAATTTTTTACAATCTTTATGTTTACTATTTATTATAATTATTTTGGATAAAACTGGTCATTTTACGATTTTATCATATTAATTAGTTTTTGATAAAATCAATATATGAGCCCTATGTATTTTGATTTCTTGAAGTTTATAATGATACTTAGAATACTTAGTTTTTATCTCACATGTAAATTTGTTTATTTGCCTTAATTTTTCATAATTTTGAACTAAAATTACTATTTTTATAAAAATAGATAATAGCTAGTTTAGCATAGTTCATAGTCAATATTAAATTAAATTAAATATTTTTATTAGAGTGTAGGATTTTTCATGAAATTAATCATGCTCGTATAAAATTTATTGTGCATTTTCCTAATAAATACCTATATATTAACTTAATATGTAATATAGTAATTATTACCAGTAAAATATTTATCGATTTCAAGTAAAATGAACACTTTAGGGTATATTAAGGGTTGCTAGACAAGTTTGGAAAGTATGATTTTTAGGGTTTTTAGTTTAAAACTAAAACTTATTTGAGATAACTACAGAACTACTATAATGAACGATCGAATTAGTAGTAGGAAAGGGGTATTTTTAGGTTGGTAACTATATTGATCAATCTTGATTCTTAAGTTATTGCAATAATACTCAAAATAACAATAGCAACAATAAAATGTTTACTGAAAATAGATGGAGAATGAGTAAGATACGGTCAAATGAAGTTTAAAGGCATGGTAAGGAAAGTTTATGAGAATTTAGATTGGACTAGTACTTGACTTAGAAACTATGTTTATATTTTCTTAAGTATGATAAATAAGGAAGGACCATGAAGCGAAGTTTAGGATTTTGCACTAGTACTAAGCTTAGATAAGTGGATCTAACCCATGCTAAGAGTAGATATATTGCTATTCATAACATGGCATACTATTTGATGCTATGTTAATTGGATGTAGTTGTATTTTAAAGGGGGGAGGGGAGGAGGTGAGGGGTAGGTGGGGCGGGGGGGATGGGGGGTGGAACTGATATATTACTATAGTGAATGATGGTGATGTAATGATTTTGAATAATGGTAACTATATCTTGGTTATATTGTTATGCTACTGCATTGGGTATTGATGTGGTGTTTACGAATGATTATACTCACTTGGAGAGTTGAGTGATTACTAACTCAATCTTTTAGGTATTTACTTAAGTGAACCTTAAGTGAGATATTAGAATTTCACTAAGGAGAGTTTGAAAACTAGAATTAGATCACTTGGTTGAATAAAATTGAAAAACTAGTTGTGCTAAGTGATATACATGAGTTGTTATTGCATATTATGGCATGGCATGGTATAGAAAGGACCTATGGGTCAAAACTCTCATAATGAGGCTTCTAAGTGATAATGGAAAAAAGCATCACTTTATGTACTCGATTTTTACAAGTATATAGATTGCATCGCCTAAATATTGTGACTATTTTAATAGTCAGATTTGGTACACTACAGTATGTGGTCTAATTTGACATTATTTCCTCTTTGATTTGGTAAACTATAGTGTATAGTCTAATTTTGTTAAGCAAAGTTGGGAGTCCTACTCTTAGACAGCTCCTTGTTGCCCATAGGTTCCTAAACATTGTATCCAAATGTCTGGCTATGTTAATAAACCGAATGAAAATTAGATGGCATAAGATATCGGTACTAATGCATGCCATGTGCATGAGCATAGTATGCTACATTGCTAGCAATAAATGCTTGGTTAAGCGAATACATATGTGTGAAATTGAACCTACTGGTTATGATTGCAATGTTTTAATAGTGATATTGCCTATATGGTATTGTTTGTTATCCACTCTCACTCAACTTTAGTAGTTGAGGGGATAAAATGTTTTATCCTTAGGTTAACAACATCGTGATGGGCCCAACACTAGGGGAGATATATATTGAGAGCGTTAGTCGAAGTCAGTGGCTTTTGGATGGAGCTTGTACTAAGTTAGGAATCTTACTATTTTAAAGATGTCAAAGAGAAAATAGTGAACTGTACATATAAGTTGTAACTAAATGTCTAGTTGAACTTCGATGTAGCAACCCCATTATCATATAAATAAAGTTTTCTTTTGGTGAATGAGCAGGTTAAGATAGTTTTTAATAGGTATTCTTATGTAATGGCACATTCCATGCTAAGCCAAGATGTGACATCCTTTAGATGGTATCCGAGCATTAATTAAGGACCATAACCTTTAGGCATGTGTGAGATTTGTAGGGTAATTAAGTAATAAAGAGTCATAGTTTAATAAAACAACTATTGTAGTTATCCATAGAATTTTATGTGATGTTTATTTAGAAAGATGATTTGTAGAGAATATGGAATATCACCAATGAGCTATGTATCTATAGAGCAAAGAGAGGATCTATCACAACAGCCTTAACCTGATCCCAAGAGACCACGACATGTGGAGGAATTAGCACAACAGTTTACGGTTGCACTAGCAAGAGTTAGTGGAGATGGAGATAAGTTAGCTCAAGTATAACAAATAGTGAAGCCATTTGGTGGAAGGAACATTTATCCTTTGGTAGTAGAAGAATAGATTGACTCATTGGAGAAAGCCTTTGAAGTACATGAGATTGAGAAAAATAAGAAAGTTGGGATAGCTACTACTCTGTTAGATGGGATGAAAATAATTGGTAGGAGGCAAAGAGATGGAATTTACCAGAACCGATTGGTTGGGCTATATTTAGAGATACATTTTTGGAACGATATTTTCCTAAGGGTATAAGAGAACAAATGTGTGAAGAATACTATAAGCTAAGGTAGTAAGGTAGGCCAACCAAAGAATATGAGAGGGATTTCAATAAGTTATTGAAGTTTTCTCCTGAAGCTGTATAGAATAATGAGATTTCTAAAGTTGAGTGGTTCAAAGCAAGGCTTAATCTTTATTACCCTAAAGAGTGTAGGGTGAAAGGATATACTGATGTTGTTAATAAAACTTGTCTAATCGAATAAGTTCATAATCTTCGATGGGCTATATATGAGATTGAGAATAAGAGAAGGAAGTTGGATGTTAGTTCTAGCAGTAAAAGTAATATAGCTAAAGGAAAGAAGTTCATTTGATCCGTAAAAGGAAACAAAAGGCCTTTATCAAGAATATAACCTTATTGGAAGTGTAATGGTAAGCATTGAGCTTAGGAATGCCCATAATTGATAGGGAAGTGTTATAAGTGTGGAGAAACTAGATAACTAGCCAAGTGGTGTGAAAACCTTGATCTAAGAGGTATATATTGTTACTGATGCCATCAGTGAGGGCATACTGTGAGACATTGTGTAAGACAACAACAGGAGAGACCAATTCAACAGCAAAACCAAACTAATGGACCAGGACTAGGTAATATGAACAAATGACTTAAAAGGGAAGAACCTAAGCCTAAGGAACATGATAAGATGTATACTTGTGCTGTTCAACTAGATGAAGCTAGAGATGACCAAGGTGTAGCAATATGACCTCTAAACTTAATAACTTTAAGTGTAGGTGATGTGAACCATGATCAAGAACAAATAAGGTCGGTTACTGAATAGGTCTAAGCTTGCTGAAAGCTTAAAAAGGAGGTAGTAGGGAATGTGTGAAAGAATAAATGTAGATGAAAAATAAGCAAACCTACGAATAGTTCCGATAGATATGACACACTAATAGAACTTTTGAGCACTCATAGCACAATTTGATATGATGCACAAATTGGTCCGATGAGGTTACTCACTACTTAACCTTTCTTAAGGGTTAAGATAAGAGTGAAATGAGAGTAAACAAATTAGTATTTACAAGAGGAAAATGTCAAGTGTATTAATGTTAATCTGATGATTACGACTATAGATACAAAGGCTATTTATACCTATTAAGTTAGGGCAATTTGCCTAATAGGGAAAAGGCAAAAAGGTTATTTCCTTAAAGAAGTAATGCATAAGAATATAAAGGACAAAAAGGAATATTCAAGAAAAACAATGATTGGTGTAGCAGATTCTTCATGCAGTAGTGTATACATAGCATGGATGCATTGGCGATGCTATTGGAGGATGTAGACAAAAATGTCAGGTCACTTGTCCGAGCAGGGGTAACTGATTAGCCCGGGGTCTATCTTTCGGCTTCTCGACAAAGGTGACGCTGAGAAACTAGATGGTTCAAACATAGCTAAGTAGATGCATGGGGTTTGGCAACTCTCTTAGCATTTAACAATTTTGCACACTTTAGACAAATAGGCAGTCATTCAACTCAACATATAAAGTAACTTACTAAAGAGATATTTGGCTTCACTAGGGGTCGACTGTAGCAGGATGATCTGCCTTACCAGCCCTTCTAATCTTCGGGCTCAGCTGTAGGTCAAAGGCCTAGTAGCCTAATTCCTATCATTCCCTTCGGGTTGATTTAGATTTGGGATCAAATCTAAATGGTCTTTGATCAGCTCTCTGTTAAGGTGATATGGACCGAAGTCGACAATGTTGAAGGTGTTAGAAACCCCATAGTCCTTGAGCAGCTCCAATCTGCACGTGTTATCATTGATCTTCTAGAGGATTCTAAAAGGTCCGTCAGCCCTCAAGGATAGTTTGTTCCTCCTCTTGCTTGGAAACCTCTCCTTGCTTAGGTGTAACTACACCAAGTCTTTCAACTAAAAATGTTTTGCTTTCCTACCCTTGGCCTTCTCTCGTATACGTCTAGCGGCTTAGTCAATGTACCGAGTAACTTTATTGTAGATGTGCTGAAAAGATTGTACTCTAGCTCTTACGTTAGGGTCCTCTTGCCCCGGCACAAGTACAGGGGTATGATTGAGGGGTAACTCAAGATTAAAACCATAGACCACTTTTAAGGGAGTCTACTTAGTGGTGTCTTATACTATATAGTTGTAAGCTAATTCGACCACTAGCAAGTAGATGTCCCAGTCAGCCAAGTTCTTGCCCATTATATCTCAAAAAGATTAACTACCTTCATTTAGCTATCAATTTGGAAGTGACAGAAAGTATTGAATAATAGTTTGGTCTACATTCGATGCTACAAGGTCCTCCAAAAATGGCTTAAGAACATCCGGTCTCTATTGAAGATTACATTTCTCAGCACACCGTATAACCCTATAATCTCCTACAAGAAAAGAAAAGCACTAGTTGAAGCATTGTTAGTCTTGGAACAAGGCACAAAGTGTACCATCTTACTAAAACTATCCATGACAACCATTATAAAATCTTTACCTCAAGCAGTTCATGGTAGTTTGAGAACAAAGTCCATGCTCAATTCGATCAATGGTTTCATCAAAACAAGTAAAGGCATTGCTTTTCCTTATTCGGCTTGATACTTAGCCATCTTATACACATCATAGCTTTTAACCACTTGGTGCACATCTCGTCTCATTCTAAGCCAAAAGAATTGACTACTCAACAAATCATATGTCCTTTTCTCCCCAAAATGTCTAGACAATCCTCCACTGTGGGCTTCCTTGATTAGTAGTTCCCTTGGTGAACAGGTCGATACACACAATTTCCCACCACGAAACAACTATCCTTCCTATATATGATACTTGTCTATTGTCATTCCATCTACACATTACGTAAGTATAGGTCCAAAGTGTGAATCCTCAAAATACTACTCTTTATTACTCACAAACTTAAACAATTTGGTCTACAATTCATTTAGAAGTGCATACCTTCTCGAAAGAGCATCTACAAATACTTTACTCTTCCCTCGCTTTTATTTTATCATGAAATTAAATCCTTTAAGGAATTCAACCCACTTCGCCTGCCACTTTGACAACTTGATTTGACTTCAAAGGTACCTCAGGGACTTATGGTTAATATAGATAACAAATTCTCTTGGCAGTAGGTAATGCTACCATACTTACAGTGCTCAAATCAACGCCAAGTGTTCTTTGTCATATACAAAGTAATTTAGCTAAGGTCTTTTGAGCTTCTCACTATGGTAGGCAATTGGTCAGCCTTCCTACATTAGGATAGTACCTATTCTAATGCTTGACACTTCACATTCTAGCTCAAATATTTCTCGAAGTCCAACTGAATAAGTACAGGAGCAGAGGTCAACCTTTCCTTTATCTTAGTAAAACTTCTCTCCTCCTTTTCACCCCATCGAAATTCAATGTTTTCCTTTGTTAACTCAATAAGTGGTGCAGCGAGGGTGTTGAAATTCCTGATGAATCTTTTGTAAAATGATGCCAATCCATGGAAACTTCTCACATCTACACAAGCAATAGGAGTTGGCCACCCAACGATTACTTGAATCTTCTCATCGTCTACTTATAAGTCTCCTCCACTTACTATATAGCCTAAGAATACAACTTCCTCCTGGCAAAAGCAACACTTCTTTAAATTGCCGAGTATTAAGTGAATGCCGTGTTCTATGCTTCGTAGTAGCGGTAACCCCTTGGTTAACTTTTCTGGGAACATATCGACATATTTGTCAATAGCGTTGTCACTTCCTAGGGTAGTTCCTACTCTCTCATCTCTAGAAGTGCTTGATCAACATAAGGGTTAGCTTATCAGCATTGATGGCCTCTTGGAGTTCAGCTTTACTCATCACAAAAGCCTTCTTGATCCGTAAGCAAGTTTAATCTGTAGTTTGTTAACTTCACTTGGCAGCATCAAGTTCAATGTAATCTTTCAGCCATCCTTCTTGAACATATACGTCTTTTTGCATTCGTCATGGATAACTTTCCTGTCATATAGCCATGGTTGACTAAGTAGCATGTATAAGGCATACATGGGCAGCATAGTATAGAGAATTAGGTTAGAGTAATGTCCGATAGTGATCGACAGTAGTACTTGTTGAGTGACATGTAGTGCCCCTTTCTCACTCAACTAATGTAGCTTGTATTGCCTCGAGTGTGGAATAGTCAACAGTTTTAACTCTGTGATCAGATCGATAGATACTACATTGGTACAACTTCCACTATCAATAATTAGTGTGCTCACCTAATTGTTCACTCAATAGGTGGTATGAAACAAGTTCTCCCTTTGCTTCACTTCCTATGAGGGTTCCAAGTTCATTATACATCGAACAACAAGGACCAACTGATCCAAGTCCTTAGCAAACACATCCTCTTCAATCAATTCCTTCTCAGTAGCTTCTTTCTCAGCAATGTTCTCTGCCTCCTTAAGTTCCTCATTAGTACTTTCTACCTCTAGCTTCGGATGTCCCCCTTGATGACCATAGTCATTCGGTTTGGGCACTAAGCAACCATATGTTTGAACCCTTAGCACTTGAAGCACTTGATTTGGCTCATCTTCCTATCAGATTCTTGCCCTTTCTCATAAGTTTAGGTTAGTACGTCATTACTAGGTTAGCCTTTCTGTTTGACTCAGACATTCACCTTTCGGATCAACTCAGTACTTAACTAAACTCAGTGACTTCCTTGTCTTGGTAAAATAGTTGGCAGTTTAGTCAATGCTCGACTTCTTCTCTACTTCTCTACTTGTTAGGCTATTCTAATGGCTTCATCTATTGCAGTAAATCATTAGAGTTCCACAATGTCTTGAATGTCGCCTCCTAATCTAGTAAGGAACCTAGAGATTGTTTGTGCTAGTGGTTCCTTTACTTCACATCAGATTATGAGCATTTGGAATTCCTAGACATACTCATCAAATGTTCAGCCTCCTTATCCCAACTCCTGAAGCTAACTAAAAGTGTCTTGTAGATAAGAATTTAGAACAAATCTGTTTCTCAATATTCTTTTCATTTCAAACCAAGTATTAATCTTTCGATAGCCTTCTCGCTTCCCCATAGCCTAGAAATTCTTCCATCACATGGTTATATATATAGAGAACTCAATAGCAGCAGTTGTCACTTTCTTATAATCTTCATACTGATAATAATAAAAAACACGCTAAACTAAATATTCATCAGCACTTCTAAACCTATTGAAACTTGGAATTTGAAGTTTCACATCGTCAGAAGCTTTGGGGACTTGAGCTCGCTCTTCTTCAAAATACACTTCCTTATCCTCTTCATCCAGTTCTCTTAGGTCTATCCTTCGTCTTATTTGTTCGCCTACTCTTCCACTTCGAACTGGTTAAGTTAGGTTCTAACCTCTAGTAAGTCGAGTGGCTTGTAGGGTGCTAGGCACAACTTCAGTAGGTTAATAAGCCAATGCATGAACAGCTCAAGTTAAATCTACTAAGAGATTAGCCACCTCATCAAGTCTCTCGTCAATACTCCTAGGAGTTCCTTGAGATTGTTCGCTATGGTAAACAACTCTACTGTTGTTGTCTCCAACACCAACATTCACACTTGGGTCAGTTATTTTCTCCACAAATTCAAAGTTCAAACTATTCAACTAAGTATTTTTGCAAACATTTCCACAAACTAGAAAAGTAGTAGCTAATAAGCATAGCAATTAAACGAACACAATAACTTTCTCTATTTCACATGTGCAAAATAAAGTATAAATAGAACTTCAAAAACAAACTACAACTCATGTGAAACCTTTGCTCTCATACTAAGATAATGAGAATTGTGATCAAGAATAGATAAGGTTAGTTGCTAAATGGGTCCTAGCTTGTTGAAAGCTTGAAAAGGAGGTGTGGGGAATGTGTGAAAGAACAAACATAAATGAAAAGTAAGCAAACCTACGAATAGCTCCAATGGATGTGATGCACCGATGAAACTTCCGAGGACTCACAACAAAACTCACTATGATGTACAAATTGGTCCAATAAGGTTACTTGCCACCTAGCTTTGCTTAAGGGTTAGGATAAGAGTAAAATAAGAGTAAACAAATCCGTATTTATAAGAAGAAAATGTCAAGTGTATTAATGTTAATCTAATGATTATAGTTACAGATACAAGAGGTATTTATACCTAATAAGTTAAGGCAATTTTCCTAATAGGGAAAAGATAAAAAGGTTATTTCCCTAAAGAAGTAATGTATAAGAATACAAAGGGTTAAAAGGATTATTTAAAAAAAATAATGATTGTTGTAGTAAATTCTTCACATGGTAAAATACAAGTAGCATTGACACATTGGTGATGTTATTGGAGGATGTAGACAAAACGGTTAAGTTACTTATTTAAGTAGGGGTGATTGATTAGCCCGAGGTCTATCTCTCAGCTTCTTGGCAAAGGTAACATCAAGAAACTAGATGGTTCAGACATAGCTGAGCAGACGTGCGAAGTTTAGCAGCTTTCATGGCATTTAACAATTCGATACACTTTAGAGAGATGGGCAATCATTTGGTTTGGCATACAAAGTGACTCAGTAAAGAGATACTTGGCTTTGGCAAGGGTCAACAGTAGTAGGAGGATCCACCTTGCCAACCCTTCCAGTCCTTGGGCTCAATTGTAGGTCAAAAGCCTCTTAGCCCAATTCTTATCAATATGTGTACTTAGTAGCTAATAGTTGATAAATAAGAAATGCTTGAAAGTAGTAATATAATTATCATAAGAATGTTTTAGGACTAGTATGTATAGGAGATAATTATGCCAATACAGATATACTCTATCTGTAAAAACTTTAGAGTTAATAGTTTCAATCCCTGTTGAAGGAAAATAAGGATGGGGAATGTGAATTTAGATACTCATAAGGTGATTGTAGAGTTGGTTTTCTTGGATATAAAAGGATCAAGCGTAATACTAAAGTTGAGCATAGAGCAAATGTTGACTATGAGGAAAGGATAGTGGCATTTAAGTGGCTTGATAAGAAGGGAATCATAGAAGATTTATAGAAACTTAAGTGTTGAGAGAAGTTGTTGGAAGAAAAGATAACTTATAAAGAAGGAGTAATGCAAACCTTAAGGATGATATATACGTTATAGTGAGGCAAGTAGAAGTTGTTATTAGAATAAATAGAATGGAATAGTAAGAAATATCCAAAGTGGATGATCATGAGTAAGCTTCAAGAATAAATTAAAATTTTATTTGAAGTACAATCAAAGACTAATTCAGAGATTGACCTTATATAGAATGAGATTATGATTCATAAGGTAATAGCTAACAATGAGATTAAGCAGTCAAATGACGATAAAGTATGTGAACATAATAGGATATATAACTATCAAAACTATGAGATGTATGCCTTTCATGTACTCTTGGCACATGTGATAAGCAAGATCAATATGGCAAATTATGACTTTTGTAACTCTTTTGTCAAGTCTCATATCCGTTATGATTCTTGTGCCTTGCATGACAAAATTTCTTTTTTTTGTGAATCCTAACGTATCCAATGTCAGCTAGAAAAGTGTCTGAAGTCTGTGAGTTTTCTTTGTTAAGAGTCATGTCAACTTATTTTTGTTAATATATGTATTTACTATAGGAAGTGCCTATGAACTGAATTATGAACATTAAGTGAGGACCTCAGTATAAAACTTATAGACGTAAATAAATTGAATTTGTTATGTTTATCTTAAGTAGAAATTGGGACTTGGAAAATGCATAATGATAGGGATGAGGTAAAAAGACATTAGCTAGTTGTGAGATGAATAAGGAAGTAATGGAAAATATGACTGTGAGTTATTAACACATATAAGAGTCTAAACTAATTGAAGGGATGAAATTAAGATTGAGTGGAGATACTAGTATGAATGGTGATAAGGGAGTGGTGTAGGAACACACTAATTTGATATGAGCAATAAGCAGTAACGTGATAATTATGGTATTTGAATAAGAACATAATGAAGTAATAGAATGGACTAGTTACTTTGGAAAGATAACTTAAACAAAAGGGGAGAAGTGAAGTAGGATTAATAATATTAAGCTTATATAGTAAAAATTAGAAACATAAGATGTGAGAAGTAATGAGACAAGTAATCAAAACAGAAAGTTTACAAGCTGATAAATTTAAGGTTAAGATATAGGAGTCAATATTGAGGATTTCACCTTTAATAGTTGATGATTATGATGTGATGTAGAAATCAAAGTTGCACAGCAAAAGCATGTTAATGGTTCATGAGCATGAATATCCTTAATTGTGAAAGTTTTGAGGATGAAACTTTTTATAAGGAAGGTAGGATGTAATACTCCAGGTTTTTCAACTAGTTCAATAACCTTAAGATCTATGCCCCTGAATTTAGGGTGCTAGGCTATATTATTCATTTTATTTCAAACTTCATAGTAAGGTTAGAAAAATTAGACCAAGCAATTCAAATAAAGTCAATTTCTCAAAATAAGCTATATAAAAATATTAATTTAAGAAAAATATCGATTTATAAATAAAATCAATAAATATCAAAACATGAAATTCAAGCTTTTAGATATAACGATATATAAGAGAAAGTTAATTAATTTTCAAAAATAATAAATATAGTTGAATTGTATGCAACATACATGTATTTACATGTGATATGAATTATATGTATTAAATATATACATCTAATAATAATAAATTATTAAAATATGGTAAAATAATATAAAATAATGGAAATTATTTAAAAAATGAATAGATGGGTCATCAAATGATGTCGCAACATGAGATTAATTAGAAATGATGAGTTTAACGCCTAATTAACAAGAAAATGATACATGGCACCTTAGAAATTAGAAAATTGACATGTGGTAAACAAATGTTCAATTTTTATTAAATCAAACAAACTCGAAAAACTATAAATATGGCCCAAACCCTCATTTACAAAATTTTAGCACTTTAAAAATATAAGAACATAATTTAGAAAAAATTCAAAAAAAAAAAGAAAATAGTGGAAAAATATGGTGAACTACGATTCCTAAAGCTACAAGCAACCTGATAAGGAGTCAATTGGGACATAAACTTATGGTGGAGAGAGAAAGTGGGCCGACATAGAGTGGTGATTGGAGGGTGGTTAGAGTATCATGTGCCAATAAGTCAAATTTTAGTGCTTGATTTTCATTTATTTACTAAAAAAAGTCAAGTTAGTTGAAAAAATTATGAAATTTAGTTTCCCTTGGTTATTTTACATGTAATTTCATATGGTAATTTTATTTTTTTAAATTAACATTGATTTAGGGTACTTCCTTAAGAATGTGCTCTATTTACATGAATTTTAAATAAATTTTTCATAATATTAAATAACGTTACTTTGACTTGAAAATTTTTGTATAACACATTTATATAATTTGTTAAATTGTAATAAAAAGAATTTTTGACAATATTCATGATTACTATTTATTACAATTATTATGGATAAAATTGGTAATTTTACTATTTTATCAAATTAATTAGATTTTGATAAAATCAATATATGAGCTCTATGTATTTCGATTTCTATAAGTTATAATGATATTTGGAATATCTATTTTTTATTTCACATGTAAATTTGTTTATTTTCCTTAATTTTTCATAATTTTGAACTAAAATCGTTGTTTTTGTAAAAATAGATAATTCTTAGTTTAGCATAATTCATGGTCAATAATTAAACTACATATTTTTGTGAGATTGTAGGATTTTTTGTGAAATTAATCAGGCTTATATACTATTTATTGTGTATTTTCCTAATAAATACCTTTATTTTGGCATAATATGTAATATAGTAATTAGTACTAGTAAAATATTTGTCAATTTCATTTAAAATGAACACTTTAGGGTATATTAAGGGTTGCTAGATAGGTTTGGAAAGTGTGATTTTTAGGGTTTTTAGTTTAAAACTCAAACTTATTCGAGTTAATTATAGAATTATGGTAATGAATGATTGAGTCAATAGTAGTAAAGGGGGCTTTTCGAGCTTATAACAATATTGATCAATCTTGATTCTTAAGATATCTTAATAATACTTGAAATAATGATAGTGATGATACAAAGTTTACTAAAATCATATAAGGAATGAGTAAGATACAGTCAAATGAATTTTAAAGGTTTGGTAGGAAATGTTTATGAGAATTTAGATTCGACCAGTACTTGACTTAGAAATTATGTTTATATTTTCTTAGGTATAATAAATAAAGAAGGAACACGTGGTGAAGTTTATGATTTTGCACTATTAGTAAGCCTAGGTAAGTGGATCTAACCTATGCTTAGAGTAGATATATTGTTACTCATAACATTCCGTACTGTTTAATCTTGTGTTATTGGATGTGGTTATATTTTAGGGGGAAGGGGGGTGGGGTTGGTGCGGGGGGCGCCGGTAATAGGTAGACATTGGGTATTGATGGTGTTTATGAATAATTATATTAACTTAGAGAGTTAAGTGATTGCTATCTCAATCTTCTAAGTGTTCACCAAAGTGAACCCTAAGTGAGATATTGGAATTCTATTAAGGAGAGGTCGAAAATTATAATCAGATCACTAGGTTGATAAAATTAAAAGAATGGTTGTACTGAGTGATATACTTGGGTTGTTATTGCATATCATCGCATGGCATGACATAAAAAGGATCTACGAGTCAGAACTTTTAGAATGAGGCTTCTAAGTGATCATGGAAAAAAGCATGGCTTTATGAACTCGGTTTTTGGAAGCATATAGATTACATTGCTTGAACATTGTAACTATTTTGATAGTCAGATTTGATATACTACAGTATGTGGTCTAATTTTGCATTTTTGTCTCTTTAATTTGATAAACTATAGTGTGTAGTCTAATTTTTGTGATAACAATGTTTCTGTTGTGATATTGCCTATATGGTATTGTTTGTTATCCACTCTCACTCAACTCCAGTAGCTAAGGGGATAAAATGTTTTGTCCTTAGGTTAACCACATCGTAAAAGGCTTAACACAAGGGGTGATATTTAGTGAAAGTGTTAGTTAAAGTCAACAGCTTTTGGATGAAACCTATACTAAGTCAAGAATATAAGGGTGGTTCATGTTTTGAGGTAAATAGTGAACTATTCATATAAGTTATAACTACATGTCTAGCTGAACTTCAATGTAGCAACCCCATTATCGTATAAATAAAGTTTTCTTTTGATGAATAAGCAGGTTAAGATAGTTTTTAATAGGTATTCCTATGTGGTGGTGCATTCCATGCGAAGCTGGGATGTGACAAATGAGAACATTAGGGTTGCTTATGGGAAACTTGATTAAATTCTAATGTTGAGGGTTGATTGTCTACATACAATTAGGTGGGGCTTTATATACCATCTACTAAGGTTACTTTATATGTATGAAAAGACAAAAGGGTATTCTTACTGTTAGGTCATGCAATACATACTAATAAGGGTAAAAAAGATAAAGAATATTCAATACCGAAAGTAAAGAATCCTTCTAGAATGTCATACTAGAAGATACGTATAATTCGGTAGCTGGATGTTAGAATTATGGTACAAAGTAGATAAGAAAAAGAATTTGCAATTAGGGGATAACCTAATCGAGATCAAGTCGAAGCCTAAATAGTCTCGTTGTAGAGTAGTCAATTAAGGTTAGGGTTAAACATTTGTTGTCGATTTAGGAGCTCGGCTTAGATTGTCTTAGGGTTGTTTGCTTGGATATTCTGTCATAGTGCAACTGTTTGGCAAGTCTAGTGGGTATTGATGTGGTGTTTATGAATAATTATATTAACTTGGAGAGTTAAGTGATTGCTATCTCAATCTTCTAAGTGTTCACCAAAGTGAACCCTAAGTGAGATATTGGAATTCTATTAAGGAGAGGTCGAAAATTATAATCAGATCATTAGGTTGATAAAATTAAAAGACTGGTTGTACTAAGTGATATACTTCGGTTGTTATTGCATATCATCGCATGGCATGACATAAAAAGGATCTACGAGTCAGAACTTTTAGAATGAGGCTTCTAAGTGATCATGGAAAAAAGCATGGCTTTATGAAGTCGGTTTTTTGAAGCATATAGATTACATTGCTTGAACATTGTAGCTATTTTGATAGTCAGATTTGATATACTACAGTATGTGGTCTAATTTTGCATTTTTGCCTCTTTAATTTGATAAACTATAGTGTGTAGTCTAATTTTCGTGATAGCAATGTTTCTGTTGTGATATTACCTATATGGTATTGTTTGTTATCCACTCTCACTCAACTCCAGTAGCTAAGGGGATAAAATGTTTTGTCCTTAGGTTAACCACATCGTAAAAGGCTCAACACAAGGGGTAATATTTAATGAGAGTGTTAGTTAAAGTCAACAGCTTTTGGATGAAACCTATACTAAGTCGAGAATACAAGGGTGGTTCATGTTTTGAAGTAAATAGTGAACTATACATATAAGTTGTAACTAAATGTCTAGCTGAACTTTAATGTAGCAACCCCATTATCGTATGAATAAAGTTTTCCTTTGATGAATAAGCAGGTTAAGATAGTTTTTAATAGGTATTCCTATGTGGTGGTGCATTCCATGCGAAGCCGGGATGTGATAAATGAGAACATTAGGGTTGCTTATGGGAAACTTGATTAAATTCTAATGTTGAGGGTTGATTGTCTACATACAATTAGGTGGGACATTATATACCATCTACTAAGGTTACTTTATATGTATGAAAAGACAAAAGGATATTCTTACTGTTAGGTCATGCAATACATACTAATAAGGGTAGAAAAGATAAAGAATATTCAATACAGAAAGTAAAGAATCCTTTTAGAATGTCATACTAGAAGATACATATAATTCGGTGGCTAGATGTTAGAAATATGGTACAAAGTAGATGAGAAAAGGAATTTGCAGTTAGGGGTCAACCTAATCGGGATCAAGTTAAAGCCCAATTAGCCTCATTGTGGAGTAGTCAATTAGGGTTAGGGTTAAACATTGGTTGTCGATTTGGGAGCTCGGCTTAGATTGTCTTAAGGTTGTTTGCTTGGATATTCTGTCATAGCGCAACTGTTTGGCAAGTCTGGTGTACATAAAGGCTTGGTAATCAAGTTTACAGAAGAGGGAAACACAAAGGTTGGGATAGGAATTTCCATCTTGGATAGGGGTTTGAGTTAGTAATCTTCGAGTGAGTCCTTAAAGTCCTTTTACTTGGCTTTACGTAATCAGTCTAGGGGATTGATTCCTATCATCTGCTTAAGGGTCATAAAGATTTGTCTTCAAATTTGAAGTAGTCTCTAGCTCTTCTTCTAGGACACTCATGGGGCCTTCAATTGGTTGGTGAGGAACCAAGTCAGACACATTGAAAGTAGGGAGACAACATAGTCATTAGGTAACTCGATTTGGTAAGCATTGTGGTTGACCTTCTTTAGGACCTTGAATAAACCATCAACTCAAGGGGATAGCTTGCTTTGTCTTAAGTGTAGGAATCATTTTCGGTTGAGGTGAATCCATACTAAGTTTGCTGGTTAGAAAGAAATAGTTTGGTGGCCTTGGTTACTAATCTCTTATTGTCTTTGATTGAACTTGGTTATCTTCCTTGTTACAGATTGGTGTAGATCTTGCAATTTTTGAGATCGATCAACTTTACATTGACTCTCTTCAGCAATTGCAAGGGTGCTGATCATATCTAAGGGGATAGTAGGATTGAGGCCATAGACGACCTTGAATGGGACCTTCCTAGTACTGCTGTAGACAGTTTGGTTGTATGCGAAACTGGTAGACATAGATCCCAATCTTTTAAGTTCTTTCCCATGATACCTTTGAGGAACCTTAGGATAAAGTCTATACTGAGGTTGGCCTAAGGTAAGGTTAGCATTATAAGGGAAATGTATTCTCTATAGGGCTCTCTCTTCCCCTTATCTCCCTTGCATGCTTCACAATTATCAACCACCTTATGTATATCCATGGCTAAACTAAGCTCATAAAAGTTTTCTTTTAATAGTTTAGCTATCTTAGTCTCCCTAAAGTAACCAAATAATCCACCACTATAAGCTTCCCTGACCAACAGCTCACATGTTGAATAGTTTAGTATATACAGCTTTTAGTCCTTAAATAGATAGCTATCCTTAAGATAATATTCTCCAACAACTACTCCTTTTCAGCATTGCTTAACAATGAGACCGAAATGAGGGTCATTAGCAAACTACTTGGTGATGAGTGAAAATCCCAGTAATTTTGTCTATAAAGTGGTTAGCAAGGTTTGTCAACATGATGAAGCATCGGTGACCACATTTACTCTTCCCTTCTTGTGCCGGATCACATATAAAATCCTTTTATAAACTCCAACCACTAAGCTTGTCTCTTTAAGAGATTGTTTTTACTCTTGAGATGCTACAAAGACTCATGGTTTGTGTAAATAACAAACTCTCATGGCAGCAAATAGTAATGCCAAACAGTAAGGGCTCGAAAAAGATAGTGTAACTCTTTCTAATATACAGAGAAGTTCAGGGCAAGACCACTAAGCTTCTCACTATGGTAGGTGATGAGTCATCATTCTTATATCAGAATGGTACCAATTCTAATTCTTAACTCATTACATTCCAATTTACGGGGCTTATTAAAATTCAGTAGTGATAGGAAAGGGGTTGGAGGTGAGCTTCTCCTTGATCTCCTTAAAGCTCTGTTCAGCTCGATTATTCCATTCGAATCATCACTCTCCTTTGTCAATTCGGTCAAGAAGGCAACTGTAGTATTGAAGTTTTGAATAAATTGCCTATAGAAAGAAGTTAGGCCGTGGAAACTTTGAACTTCAGTAGCATTTTTCAGCATTGGCCACTCCAACACAACTCGAATCTTCTCCTCATCTACTCGGATTCCTTCTCTTAACACTACAAACCCAAGAAAAACCGCTTTATCTTGACTAAATGTACATTTCTTCAAATTCCCATATAACTTCTTGGTTCGCAAAACGTCAAAATTGCTTGGTGATATTGAAAATGGTCGTTTAGGTTGGCACTATATACCAATATGACATCAAAGTACACAACCACACATCTTTTGTTCAAAGGGCGCATCATATGGTTCATTAACTTCATGAATGTGCTCAACACATTAATAAGTCTAAATAGCATAACTAACCATTCGTAGAGACCATGCTTAGGTTTAAAGGCAGTCTTCCCCTTATCACTAGCTCTCATGCAAGTTTGGTCATAGCTACTTCATAGGTCAATCTTTGAAAATATTTTAGTGCCATACAACTCATCCAACATGTCATCGAGCCCTAATATTGGGTACTTGTATTTGATAGTAATTTGATTAATTGCTCGGCCATTGATGTACATGCTCCATGAACCATCCTTCTTAAGGATGAGCAAAGCTAATAAGCATAAGAGCTCATGTTAGTAGCCTGCTCAGGATTAACTCTATATTTAGGTCGGTTTGGTAAGGCGATACCTGGCTATAAGTCAATACAGTGCTTTATGCCTTGGATTGGGGATAGTCCCTTAGGCAACTCCTTAGGAAATAGGTCGATAAACCCATTAATCAGCCTTTGGATTTCATCTAGAACATCCTTTAGATCTCTTATATCGAACAATCTCCCCATCAATAGAAACATAGGCTCTTTAACCTTCTTAGTAGCTCGGAGCTCTCTTTGACTTATCACCAAGGCCCTCTTCTTACTAGCTTAGGTGAGCTGATTATGGGTCTCGTTTACTTAGGATGGGGTTATGGGTTGCAACACAATTTTCTTTCCATCCTTAACAAAGGCATAAGTATTCTTATATTGGTTGTGAGTAATACGTTGGTCGAATAACCAAAGTCTTCTAAGTACTAGATGTAAAGCTCCTACAGGGACGGCATCCCACACTACCTCATCCTTATACACATTTCTAATATGGAACTGTATAATTTCTTGTTTAGTTATGTGCAAAGTACCCTTATCATGAAGCTAATGTAGCTTAAAAGGTTAGAGATGCTTTAAGGTCGACAAACCTAGCCCCTACACAAAGAATTGTGCAACTACATTGGTATAGTTTCCTCTATTCACTATGATGGTGCACAATTGTCTTTTGATAGTACATTTAGTATGGAACAAATTTTCTTTCTAATCTTCTTGTTTGTTCAACAAGGAACTCAGTACTCATCTTAGGACTAGGTTCATTACTTCTCTCTAATTGGCATAGACATAGGTCTCCTCTTCCTCCTCAGCTTCAACTTTTCCAACATCCTTCTCCTCCTCAAACTCACTTTCATTGGTACTATCTACTACATCTCCTTATAGCACCATGACACATCGGTTCGAACACTCTTCAACCATATGTTTGAAGCTTAAGCACTTAAAGTACTTTACCTCGCTAGTCTTCCATCAAGAGGTCTATTGTAAACCCCTAAAATTTTTTATCTAGTTGAAATAGACTCAACTATGTTAGATAATTTAGGAGTTGACAAGGCTAATGAAACTAAAAACCCTAAAAGAATTAATCAATCATGTAAGAAACTTTTCTACCCCAAATATATCTAAATGCTAAAGGTTTCATTCAAAAATAATAGAAACCCTAAAATGATCACCTTAAAGACATGTGCACTAATTCATCATAATATATCCTAAAACCTAATTAATAATATAACCCTTGTATTTTGCCAAATCATTAGTAAAAGGTTAGAGATGACTTTCAATCATGCATATATGTTTTGAATCCTTAAGTAGTCCTTTAGAAACTAAGATAATGAATCATAGATTCCATTTATCTCTTAATTATATGATTAAGATAATATTACATAAAGTTAGGGGTATAGTTGAAGATTAAGCTAAATGTAGAAAACTTTAATGCCCTAATTAGTACTTTTCATACTAGTTACACAAAGTAGTTTACCAAATTATGTATATAGGCTATAAATACCTAAAGTAAGACCTCATCGTTTATTTTTACTAATCAATTCACCAAATGCCTCATTTCCTTAATTTTTCCCTTAATTTCCCTTAATTACTATATCATGTGTACAAAATGGCATATGCTTAAGGAAAGTTGACCAAGTCAACAATTAAAAAAGTCAACAAATAACACTAATGCATAAGGAAAATATCTAAGCATCTAATGATTCCTTTTCTTTTCTTTTCTTTTCTTTTGGTTTTTATTTTCTCCCTTCTCCTTAATTGCTGTCCATCCATTTCCCCTTCTAGACCCCACCATTTTCTTTCTTCCATAATCAAAACAAAACAAAAAGGAAACAAAGCAAAACCCCCTCCATTGCCGTGACCCTTCTTCTTTCCTTTCACTTTCAACACTTTCCTCTTTGTCTCCATAATTCCAACACAAATTAAGGTATGTGATTATGTTACTTTATGTTACTTTATATTACTCATTAGTTAGGTAATTAGGTAGATTAGATAAGTAGACATATGTTATGTGTGATCTTGAAGAATAGGACATAAAGTTCCCATCTTTAAGTATAGAAAAAAAAATAGGAATCATGAAGAAGAGGAAAGGAATATATGTGTATATGCCCTTAAGTATATGTACATAAGGATATACTAAAAGAATACAAGTATGAGGATCTTTGTACATGGGTATTTTCCATGTACATAACCTAAATTAAGACAAATCCTAACTATACATACCTATACTATACTAAATACACACTTAAAAACACAAAAGAATGAAATTAGGAAGATTTTCTTAAGAGGAATATTAGGCATACGAAATTTGTACAAAAATACGTATATGACCGTATAGGTGTATGAGTAAGTATACAAGTATAAATACGGTATAAGTATAAGTATATGTATAAGTATACTAATATACATATAAGTATAGTAAAGGTATATGTACATAAGAGGTTAAGTGAAGTGTACATAAGCTTTTTAGACATGACATAAGCATGAGGTGAGGCATATGTAATCAAATGATGAAGTAAGCAATAAGGTAATCAAAAGATGACATAAGCCATGACATAAGCAAGTGATGACATAAGCAATGATATAAGCGAATGATGATGTAAGCAATGACATAAGCATAGGTTTATAAAATAAGAAAATAAGAAGAGTATATAATAATTAGGTACCTAAATTAATAAACCCTAATACACTTCCTAAATTGGATTACACTTAATTAAGTACATGAATTAGCAATAGCAAAGTAAAATTCTCTAAGTATAAAAATTTAAGGGTTGACTAAATCATTAAGTATAAACAAAGGATATAAATATGAGTAATAAGATTAATTAAGTTCCATAATTAAAATTTCTATAAATTTAGTCCATATCATAAAATGTGAGTCTTAACATCAAAAATGGACATCACTGTGTGAACGTATGTCCGAAAATGATGAAAAACGACTATAAATTCATAAATATCAGAAATAAAACGAAAAAGTTATATACGATTAATAATAAAGTCTAACCGGATAAAAGTTGATAGTAATTTAAGTAGAATTAGATAAATAGATATTTAGAATTACTAGTTAATTCAATTATTTACTAGCATTATCAGATCGTAATGATCAAGTGATCCCGAGGTGAGCGAGGTTCTCCCGATCGATTACTACGATTAAGGTGAGTCGCCATGGCCGAGTAAGTATTTACCCTACGATTCCATGCTTGTTTGTGATTGTAGATAGTGGACTTAATTATTATTATTAATTGGCTACTGTGTGGAGTTTAGGGAAATGCTTGTATATGTTGTTATGTGCTAAGTTGTGAACTTACCTTAAGTATAGATAATGCGATATTTGTTGCATGGTAGTATAGAAAATGATTGTGTGTATTATTGGATGGTCACAGCATAATTTGAACTTAATTATACTCGGCTTATAAAAAGAAATTGGTACATGCATTAACATGCATTGCGCAGACACAATTCCAGCCGTCACATCACATGGAGGTAAAAAGAGGCCATTTGGGGGTTGTTATTATTAATTTATTGGTTCTGTATGATGCACTCATACAAAATGACCTTATCCTGGCCTACGGGAATACTAGGTGTTAGAGGCGCCAACTGCCTAGCTAAGGGTCGAGTCTAGAGGCCTCTGTTTAGGGGTGAGTGTGGACTACGGGGGCCTACTCACAATTATGCTAGAACTTAGTTTTTATGAAAATAAAAGAATTACTTGATTTAAGTATGGAATGTGGAGTTTCGTAGTAAAGTAAGTTCTAGTATAATACCTAGATCTAATTGGTGCCTTGTATACTCCAACCCTAACTTCGGAGGGTGTTAAATTTGAGTTACGTATATAGACTAGTTAACTATACGTATTGTTTGGCATTATGTTTGATCATTCATTCATATGTGTGAGTATAATGTATTTATAACTTGCTTGTGGTGTAGCTGAAGTTTTTGCTCACTAAGCTTAGGCTTACACCCCCTTAGACTTTTGCTGCAGGACAACTTATTCGTAGAGGTTGACTAGAGGATGCTACAGGTTAGCTTGGGGATTTAGGCAAGAGCGAGCTATCCTATGTATTGAGAGAGAATAGTTTATGTAGACTCTTACTTATGTACTTATGTTTTACTAGTATTATAGACTTAAATATACTAAATCACTATATATTGTAAGCTTTGTAGTTCAAACTTTATATAAATATGTTTGTGTGATGATATCATGTAAATCTGAATGTTCTTGGGAAACTAGTGGTTATAGAACCCTGTATATTGTGTGAAGAGTTCATGATTGGAAGGATAACCAATCAAGAGTTCTTCATACAGTATACAGCGTCTGCCACGATTAAGCCATCCTCAGTTCGTGACATCTATCCTCTCTCATATGTTATAAGGGTCAGCTTAGCCTTGGTTCAGCTTGCTATCCTACTTAGCCTTATTGACTTACTTGGCTATTGTCAGGTCAACCATTCCTTTCCTTGGCTCGGTATGGCCTCCTTAACTTAGCTTGGATAGGTCAACACGAAATAGGGGCTTAGGAGAATGTTAGCTTAGGTTGGCTCGGAGCACTTCTCTTTTACCTTTCGACCCTCTACGCTATCTTAATCGCCTCTTCCAAGGTATAAAACCTCTACACTTCTACAAATTTTGCAATTCTCATATTTAAGCTTAGAAATGAACCTCAATATTGTGTGGACCTCTGGTTCTTCTACGTCAACTCAGATCATAACCATCTAGAACTCTCTTACATAGTCATCAATAAATCAACCCCCATGGCAAAGTTCTTGTAACTTTGCAAATGTACTTTATAAGTACATCTTGGACATGAATCTACTCCTTAACAATCTTTTCATCTTATCCTAGATCCTTACTCCTCGCCTTCCATCCCTTGCTCTAGCTACATTCAGATTTTTCCACCACATTGTAGTGTATCCAGTAAACTCCAATGTAGTAATTCTGACCTTAACAACATCTTTATACCCATAACAATCAAACACCTTCTTAATGTTCTCGTCTCACACTAAGTATTCATCTGTATCTCTACTTCTACTGAAGGGTAGGATTTAGACCTTGACATTATCTAATCCTTGAGAGGCTCAATATCCTTGCTCCTGTATTCAGTAATAATCAACCCATTCTTCTTCCTCACCATACTCCTAAGCATATATCTCCCTATCATCTTCTTTAATCTCCTCAAGCTCTAGTCTTCACTTAGTAGCTCAATCAGTAACTCCTCTAGCTCGAGGGGGTCAAACTGGACAATTAGCTTAGTTACCTTAGCCATAGTATCTCACAGGAACATTTTTTAATAGGTTTTGGTGCTATATTCCTTAGGGTTGTTGTCTATTAACTTACATTGTGGTGACTAGGCTATTAATGAGATTAGTGAGCCTATTAAGTTTATCATCAACTAACCCTGGAGTATTATTACCATTATGACCACAACTAGTTTGAGCACCACTATTTCGATCACTAATAACACCTTGAACACTTGAATCTTATATGGTACAATACTTCTTGAACAAATTAACAACATAATATGTGGAAAATACTGCTATTGTACTACCCAAAACTTCAGTTAATATACATTAACAACTTCAAAACTCAATAATCACCTAAACAAGACAAAACCGAAACTTGCTTTGTTTTCATAGCAAAATAACAAAGTAGGAATAGAGTAATAAAGAACTTCTCTTACTGTCACAATAAGCTCTATTACATAGTGCATAACTCCAAACTTACTCTCAACAAACATATTGAAGTAGCCATAGGTGGAACATAGTAACCACCAATAGCAAATACAAACCAAAATTTCATTGTAACTTTGCATACTCCCTCTCAAAATCGTTCTCTGATACTAACAAAGCCGATGTGTCTCTAGAGTTGGACACATAGAGAAACACCATAACGAAGCAAGTAGAAAAGAAAACAAAGAAAAGGCTAGCAAAGCTTAAGTAGCTATCAATGGATATGATATACCAATTGATCCTACTCAGCCTATAATCCACCTGATATGACTCACTAGTCCAAACTAAAGGGTCACTCGCCACTACTCCTTACTAAAAGGAATAGATAAGAGTTAAAGGATAATAAGAATACTAAGGTTACTCAAGGGAAACTTGATTAAATTCTAATGTTAAGGATTGATTTTCTATGTACAATTAAGTAGGGGTTTATATACCCATCCACTAGGGCTAATTTACAAGTAAAAAAAGACAAAAGGGTATTCTTACAATTAGGTTATGAAATACATACTAAAATGGGTAAAAGAGACAAAAAATATCCATTATAGAAAGTAAAGTATCCTTTTGGAATGCCATGCCAAAAGACATGTGTCACTCCTTGGCTGGATGTTAGAAATATGGTACAAAGTAGACAAGAAAAAGAATTTACAATCAGGGGCCGACTTGAATAGGATCAGGTCAAAGCCTAACTAGTCTCATTATAGAGTATTCAATTAGAGTTAGGGTTGAACAACTGTTGCCAGTTTGGAAGCTTGGCTCGAATAGTCATGGGGTTGTTTGCTTGGATATTTTGTCATAGCATAGCTATTCAGTAAGTCCAATATACATGAAGGCTTGGCAATTAAGTTGGTAAAAAAGGGAAACACAAAGGTTGAGAGAGGAATTTTCGTCTCAAATTGAGGCTTTGAGCTAGTATTCTTTAAGTAAGTCCTTAGAGTTCTCTAGCTTATGTGATCGGTCTAAGGGGTTAATGCTTATCACATTCAGACTCATATCATATTCAATCCTGACATATAAAGGCAAGGTAGGGGAGTCAACTTCATGATCTATGGGATACTCGTTGAAAGGAAGCTTTATAATGTTCTACAACCTAAGGGTACAAATCCTTACTAACTTCATGTACCTAGTCAAATCTAACAAGCAGTTGACAACAATAGGATCTATTGTGTAAGGGTGTTCTCTTGGAGGAAGGGAGTCGCCTACTTAATGCACAGTAGATAGCTCCTGGCTCCATTCTTGAGTATAATTTAAGTTGTTAGATTCGGTAGAGGACATAATTTACCTTGCAAGAGTAGTCACTACAATTGAAGAATAAGGAAGAGATGTCCAATGTGTAAATTGAAGAAAGCAAAAGTTGAAGAAAATTGGAGCAAGAGTGTGAGAATCAATAGAAAGGAGAAAGAAGATACAAAGGAAGAGGTTGAAAATATAAAGGGATGAATTTGATGGTAGTTTTCTAGGGATCTGTAGTCACTACAGTTACCAATTAATGTGGTTTGTTTGATTTATTGTATACAGGATAGATCGAATGGTCCTAATTAAGTTGTCCATCTTAAAGAGCACACATGAACTCTAACAGGATTGTACAGATTCTAGTAATGGTACGTGAAACATCATGTTAAGCAGATGAAGCTTCCCTAATGAGTTATACAATAGATAAAGCTTTGATAGCAATTTACCACGTCGATAGATCGGATTTAAAGTCTACAATTTAAATAGTAGAAGTAGTAACTAGAGATTGCCCTCGAAAAAGGAAAGTATTACTAGTATTTCTAATTTTTGAATGGCATTATTACTCGTCTAGATAGATTGATCGAGAGGAGCCAAGGGGGAAAATGTTGATACAGGCTTTTCCCAAAGGCATAAACCGAACTACTTAGAGCTACTTTTGACCTAACATCTGATTACATCTTTCCTTTACCTCACTTACAACCTCTTAAGGGTCTCATTAATCATGTCAGATAGCTTGAGTAAAGCTAGCAACCTGAACTTCTATAAGAAGGATTAAACTAATGAGAGATCGAATGTACCTTCTTTGGCTCGGAACAACTATCATCAATTGACCTGGTTAGCTCCAAAGGGTTCAAACTCTAATACTTGATGCGAACTATTAGCTTCCTTGTTCAAATAATTATCCATCAACCACCACGATGTCAACCATGTTCCCTAAGATTAGGGAGTAGCCTTAAACTTAAATTAGACATATGTATTGGAATTAAAGGAAATAGTTACCACATTCAAATTGTCTAATAGCTATAAAAGAGGTTTGAAAGCAATAGGTAAGTTCTTCTAGACTTTTGAATACTCTACTTTCTAACATCATGGAAAAACCATTTCCTTTGTCTATAAACTAGTCCCTTAGGAAGAATTTTAGTTACTAAGTAATTTACTATATCAATAAACCACAGAGGTCTCTAATGACTTACCTAGTACAATCTTTCCTTTCAAAACTTATCATTAATATTTTATTCATTTAGTTTTTTAGTAACAGATTTTCCAAACGCAATAAATGGTTTGCTACCAAATTCTTTGCTTCTTTCTTGTCTCTAATCTCTAAGTCAAATTTTTAAAGTAATAATATTTATCTGATCAATCTTGGCTTGGCATCTATCTTATTTAACAAATATCATAAAGCAGAATAGTTAATATAAATAATAACCTTAGAAAGGATTAGATACGACCTGAATATGAATGTGAAGTCCATTGTTAATGGCTCCTTTTTTGTGGTAATATAATTCTCCTAAGCTTTAATGAGGGCCTTGTTTGCATGATAAATTGGCTAGAAGTGCTTTTCTCAACTTTAGCCTAAAGCTGCCTTTATAGCATAATCATTAGCATTGTATACTATTTCAAATGGTGAGCACTAATCTAGTGCTACCATTATTAAGGTATTAAATGCTTCTAGATAGTCTTGAGAAAATATAAAGGGAGCATCTTTTTCTAACCGTCAGGTTAGTGATCTACCTATTTCTAAAATTTCTTTGATAAACCTTCTATAAAACTCGGCATGACTAAGGGAACTACTTATGGCTCTAATTGATATGAGAGAGGGCAACTTTGCAATGGTGTCAATTTTTGCATTGTCTACCTCAATAAATTTCCAAGACACCTTGTGTCCTAGTATTATGCCCCTCTTGTACCATAAAGTGGTATTTTTCCAAATTTAGTACTAAATTAGTTTCCCTACGCCTTGCTAATACCTTTTATAGATTCCTTAGACAATGATCAAATAAATTCTTCAATATTAAGAAATAATCCATAAATAGTTCTATTATGTCTTATATAAATTTGTCAAAAATTGCCATCATTCACCATTAAAATATTGTGGGTACATTGTTGAGGCAAAACAACATTCTCCTCTAGGTAAAAATGCCATACGAATAGGTAAATGTATTTTTTTATGAGTCCTCTAAGACAATTGGAATTTGAAAATAACTTGATAAACCATCTAAAAAACAGTAATGCATATGAATTGATAAGCACTCCAACATCTAGTTGAGAAACGGTAGAGGGAAGTGACCTTTCCTTTCCGATAATCAAAACAGACTCTCTAGCCTATGATTGCTTTCATCAAGATTAGCTCATTTCAGCCATTGGGAACTATTGTCATTCCTCTCCTTCAGGTACAACCTACATAGCACTAACCCAAGAACTATCAAAAATAGGATAAATCATACTTACATCCAAAAGTTTGACAACTTCAACTTTGACTACTTCTTTCATGTTTGGGTTTAGACATCTCTAAGGTTGCACTACTGGTTGTAACCTTCTTCTAGCAAAATTTTATGAGTGCAAAATGATGGGTTGATTCCCTTAATGTTAGAGATCTTCTAGGCAATCTCTTTCTTATGATTTCTAAGCATGCTTAGAAGCTTCTCTTTTTGTTGCATGGTTAATTCCAAGAATACTATCATAGAGAAATTTTGAATTTTCTTCTTGAAAAGCATAGATAATCTAGTAGTTGCTTTGATTCTAGCTTTGGTAGCTCCTTGATAAAAGGCTTCAGTTTTGCTCCTTTACCCTGTTTTATCCTCCTAAATCTTCTTCTCTCCATAAATGGTGGATTAGCTTCTAATTGTGCTTCTGTGTTGGTAATAACTAGATCACTGGATGACTTCCTAGTTTCCTTATTTCAAGCAAAAATATAAAAGATCCTTAATTAATAGTTCTTGCAAAACACTAGACATAGAGCCATCAGCAACATCAAGGCAAAAAAAGTATCGTCATGTTCAACAGATGTCATCATTGCTCCTTTTATTTTAATTATCATCTCCTCCTCTTCTACCCTTAATGTGATCTTACCATTGCAAACATAGATTGTAGCTTTAGTTATAGCTAAGAAGGGTCTCTCTAAGACGAGTTGTACTGTTATATCATCATTGAGGTCTAAAATAACAAAATCTATAGGAAAAATGAATTTATCTACCTTAACCCATACATCCTCAAACCTTTAGGGTATCTTACTAATCTATCAACCAATTGTAAACGTATTTGAGTTAATTTTGGTTCTCCTATCCCTAGGTATTTAAATAATTTATAAGGTATCAAGTTTATGCTAGCTCTTAGATTGGTTAATGCTTTTTTGATAGGTAAATTTCCAATTAAATAAGGGATATTGAAACTCCTTAGATTCTTTAATTTTGTTAGAAGCTTATTCTGAAGGATTGTTGAGCACTCCTTGCTTAGCATAGCTATTAACGGTTCTTCCAATTTCTTCTTGCTGGATAGTAGCTCCTTCAAGAATTTTACATACTTAAGCATCTATAACAAAGCCTCTACATACAATAAATTATTGTGCAATTGTTTAAAATGATATAAAAACTTACCATATTGTTCATCTGAGCGTTCTTTCCTTAACCTCTAGGGATATGGAATTGGCGATAGATATTCTTTGACCTTTTAGGGCTTCAATTCTTTTTGTGTAGTTCTAGAGTTTCTATAACTTTGTCTTTTAGTTATTCAATTACTAGCTCTAAATTGGCTAGGTTCCTTTTAGGCTATTTAGTAGCTTACAATTCCTTAATACTACAAAGACTTATAGCTTCTATTGAGCTTATGGCAAAGGTTCTTTTTTGCATCTGAATTGAAATTTTTGCAAGTTGCCCAATTTGTTTTTTGATGCTTATCAATCTAACATCATTACTCTGTATTACGTTGTCAACATATCTCCCAGTTTTAATGTCTCCACTTGTTGAGGAGGACCTTGAAATCCATGGAGAATATTCATATTCCTTGGTTGAGTTACATAAGAATAATCACCTAGATAAGTAAACTAATTCCTACTTTGTTCTTATCGATCAATTTTGTGCATATGTTGAAATCCCCATCAAATCATAAATTTTCCAAATGGCCTTAGACAATATTATCCCATATATCCCTCTAGGTTAAATGGATTTAGCATCATCATGTGATATTGTGCTAACATAAGATAGTTTTCTAACTTCTTTTTTAAAGCATCTTCCTTAGCTACTAAAGCTATGGTAATGTTTACATACACCACGCTAGGGTTTTTTTTACCAAATCTAGCACTTTTCCTTGTAATAGCTGTTCATGGATAACCTTTCAATCAAAGCCTAAGCTTCATTGGGCACTTTCATATTTAGTGTTCCTCCTATAGCTAAATCAACAAATTGTTTAGTGGAAAAGTTTAAACCACTATGAAAAGTTTGTACTTACATCCATAATGGGAGAGCATGATTTGAGCATTTTCTAAGAAACTCTTTGAAATGTTCCCAAACATCATATATTGTCTCAATGTCAAACTAAATGATGAAATGTCACTACAAAGTTTGGTTCTTCTAGCTAAAGGGAAATATTATTATTAGGCAAGATCATGAACTCATTTGTAGTGATAGCTAGTCTTGCTATGTAAGAGTTGGCTCTACTAACTGATAGTTTAATATAAAGTAACATGGTTTTCGATGCTTCACCTTTATTAGCCATCACTTTAGTCTCCACAAACATGAACAATAAAATTAACTAGAATTGAATTAACTCAAAAGAAGGAAATAGATAAGTAATGAAAAAGGAAATAGGAGAATAATAAAGGTACAAGCTTTCTTTACTCGTAGTGCTTAGCAACAAAATTAAAAATTTGATGGTTGCTCATGTAGTGCGATATTAGGCAAGTGCACCTGTTTAGTAATAATATAGAGGACATAGAAGTCTACAGTTGTTAATCTTGGGAAGACTACAAGCTTACCCACTCACACTTAATCATTTTACTTGAAAGATGACAATGATAACAATGATGAAATAATGAATTAATTAATCAAAAGAAACAAAGATCAAAAAATCACTAATGATGAATAACACGGACAACTAAGAACCCTAAATAACAATAAATAATAATATCTAAACTTTGATCACTAAGAGATCAGAATATAGTAATTATTAGGTTTCTAATATATTCCCTATTATCACTAACCAAAGGAATTCAAATAGTAAATTAATAAGAATCACTTCTTTATTAATTTCTAATCATAATTATATTCCATCTAAATCACTTATGCGATAGAACAAGTTAAAACAGCACTAAGAATAGGAATTCCATAAACAAGCAAGATAACAATATTAATTCTAGAATAAATTTATAGCTTATAGAAAATCCCTTCAATTATATTTGATCTATTTAAGTATCAGGTCACCATACAATAACACATAAAATATAATAATCAAGCTGAAACCCTAGAAATAATAACTTCATTGATACAAAATCCATAATTGAATTGACAAGAAATAAGGAATTTCGTTAGAATAAGCAAAATTGAATATGCTACATGTTACCTTAGGGTTTACAAGTCTAAATATTTACAAATCAACTCAACAAACATAATAAAAATGATAATTAGCATAACAAAAAGATAAAAATCCCTATGAAGCTCTTCTTCTCTTATCTCTAGGTCTTCTCCTTTCTATTTGCACATGTTTGAGATCTCTATATGTGATTATGATAAAATAACCTTCAAACGGAAAGTTTGATAAATCATAGCAAGTCCATGGTTGTAGATCTAAGGCATGAACTTCTTCTTATAATATTTCTTCAAAAATTTGAGGGGAATTGAATTATGAGGGGATTATAGCTAATAATCGCGGTTGTCGAGTGTACACATGATCATGTACTTGGTGTAAAATCTTTAAGCTCAATTGGAAATTAAGGATAAAGGCCTTCACGACCAAGGAACATAATCATAAAGTTCACTAGTGGTCTTCTCTAGCTCTTAATTCATGACCAAATCCTCTTTCAACGCTTGCTATCTTTAAGTCATTCTTCCAAATTGGTGAAATTCTCCTAAAAAATTACATAAATTCCATTCTTTTCACCTAGTTATTCCATCAAATCCCTAATATCAACAAATGGCTTAATTCAGTAGCAACATAATCAAAATCATATTAAAGTAACTCAAATTAACCATAAAAATGCCATAAGAAATGAGTGTAAAATTACATTCATCAGGGGCTTAATATTCTAGGCACTCTTCTAAGGCCACTAGCCAGTGGAAGTTTATCATTGTAGCCATAAATTACTTTATCAAGTAGGTGGAGATAGCGATTGTGGTAAAAGTAATAGAGAAAAGCATACAAAACTTCATATATGGATCTATACTCTATAAGTTTAGCATAACTTATGATAAGAATCAACCTTAAGGACCCATCATTTGTGTTTGGCCAAAAGGACTCAACAACATGGTACATAGGTCCTTTCCCTCCGACTTAGTCTACAGGAGTCACCCTTTTGTACCAAACGTAACATGATTTATTTTCTAAGATCATTTGTGTCTTTTGCCTTATCATAACTTAAAGCCCTTGATTTATCCTACCCTAGGGATAGCTTGGCCAACACAACTAACAACTTATTTGATGTATTATGGAGCTATCTATGCCATGAGTTGACTTATCAAGATTTACTATCAACCTGCCCTTAAAACATCCAGTACATAAGCTATACCAATCACCAAATAGCATGGTATAACTGTCAACTTGCCTACATCTCATCCAATTGTTGACTTACCTCTAGCTCAACCATAAGCCACTATATTCAGCATAAAGCCATCCCAAATGGATGGTGACACATGTCCATGAAATTTTTTGTACTACATTGTAATTGTTAAGATATTGCTTTTGTCCTTTCTTATCTTTGCCCTTTCCTTTTTAGCTTAAGCCTAAGATTTACTTTTTTGGTAATCTTGTGCTATTTTTGTAATTATCTACGTATATAGGGTTGCCCTAGAATGATGGGTATAAATATCCTTGTTTTGTGCATTTGAAAGATTAGCTTATCATTAATACAAGTAAATACTCAATATTTTCTCCATTGTTCTACTTAAGTAAGCTTTCTTCGCTACTTAGTCCAACACTAGCTCTTATCAACCCCTTTAACATTAACTATGCTTGGAAACTCATGTAATTAGCTTGTGCGTCATATTAAGCTTATCTACTCGATTCTTACAAGATTGGCGGTGCATCATATCCACTAATTGGTGTGCAAGTTTTTGTTAGTTTCTCCGAATTTCCTTCATTTCTCAATCCATAACATGGACTAGACCTACCCTCGATTGATGCAACTTCATGGGTGAATGCATAGGAATCTATAATCACATGAACTATGGTGGGTCCTAACTATGAGATGGCTATAAAGATATATGAGAGTTGAAAGTAGGTTGGGACTCGCGCATAAGCACATGGATCTTACTCATTGTATATCTCACATTAGGGATTAGCTTGATATTGTGCATAAACTAACACCTAAGGCCACTCTTTATTATCCATGGCTCAAAGGAAAGACAAAGGTTACTTAAGCTTGGAAGCCTAAGGTAGCTTTTATAAGCACATAAAAGAAGAAGATAACTTTGAATATTCACCAATTGACATGACCAAGTACAAAATGGGAGTGTTTATAGTTGCCCATTTGGGCAACTAATAAGTATAAATTCTTTACACTTTCAAAGCATGTTTAGGCATAGAATTGATCATAAATGTGATTTAATTCTGTAGATTGGGAACTTAATTGAATAAAATAATGATTTTAGGTAAATTACGAGCAAAAGGAGGAAATTTACACTATAATAACAACTTTCAAGTTAGTCACGACCATGATTGAATAGCAAAAGGATGATCATAGCCATGGTTACAAGCGTGATGAGATTTAATAATTTGACGAAGAGCTCATAGCCTCAATAATGGCTATAATTGGTGAAGAATAATTTTTTTCGAGACTATCACACCCCAAGCGTAATAGGAAGGGGCATAAATTTCAACCTTTCCACGTGAACCAATACATGGGAAGCATCAAGTGGTGCTATGAAGGGGTAAATTCAAGTCTTTTGATGAGGAGATTTTGGACAGATATCAAATTTTAGAAGAGAGTAGATCATTTTTTAAAAACAACACACCACCGGCTTACAGACATAAACATTTTTAACCATCCTTGTACCAGTGTATCCTGTATCGGTTTCTAAGTGTTGTACCTTGTACCTTTCCCAGAATCACTCTAGAGAGACAATGAGAATTCGTTGTTCGTGTGTTTATTAGATTTCTATAATGGAATTCAACACAAGGTTGCACTGTTCTACTTGTTCTATGTTAATTTCTTTGTTATGTCTACATTTTATTGATATGTTTTGTTTCTTCATTATATGTGAGTAGTACGTTAGGACTTGCTACATCAATTAGTATAATCATGCACATGAAATAATGGTTTCTTGATAAATGTTAATTCCAATGAATTGCATTTAATGAATCTAAGTATGGTGTAGTGTACAACATTAACTTAGGACGGATTTCAATAGAATATGTCGAGAGACAATTCTATTGAATAGATCTAATTTATTGGAATAACTTACTCCTGATAATAAAGATATTATTAGGTAAGTTGTTGCATCCTTAAGGGAATTGATACATTAACATGACATTAATGCGATCCGAGTTAGCTATTAATTAGGAAGAGATTCCAATAGATACAATTATGATTAGAAGTAAGTAGTTTTGAGAAGAATGCTTACATGTTGTAATTTCCTGCAGTTAACAAGCATTAAGATGAAAAGTTTGTTGGTAAGATTATACTAAATGATGAAGTAAGCCTGCATATTAAGTGCATCTTCGTAATTGTTCTTGTAATCATTGTATTAATCATTCTAGATTGTAGATTAGTATAGTTTAGTTAACATTTAGAATCTTAATAAATGATCACTTGATGAATTTGATTGCTAGATAATGGGAAAAATTATTAAGTACTAGTGTTTAAGTCATTTTCCCAGTGGAGATGACCTATTCTCATCCATACTATAAAATGATCGGTATACTATTGAACCGAGTTAAGGATAGAATATAGGAATTTAATTTGTAAAACTCGAAAGCTCTGTTTAGAGACGATCGGTAACTTACAACATGGTCAATTAATAAAAAGGGTAAAGTGATAAAAGAAGAGACATCTAGTAATTTAATGGTAAAAAGGACAAAACATGGTGTTTTATACTTCTTATAATTGTAAACTACGAAGGAATGCATAGCAATTAGTCACTAGTAGTAATTGATGAGGAGAATCAAATTCATCCTTAGGTTAGTGGTCCATTGAAGGTTAGGGCAATAACCTACAAAGAAGTTAGTAAACTTATCAATAGGCTTAGTATTATGTTAGTAAACTAAGGGAAAGGTCGTCTAAGCTAATCATCTTGTTACAGACTAAATTAGCATAGGTTGGCATGAGGTCATATTGTCCTCGAGTTAGGTTGGGATATTTTCTCTATTCCTTTGCTTAAGATATTGTAGAGAGTTGGATGAGGTTCAAGCACTTGGTTAAGGTTGCATGATAAGGAAGTGTCAAAACCCTATAGGGGGCTTATAGGATTACCTAAAATTTTCATATCATTTATGTAACCATGATACAAAAACTACCTTATAAGTTAGAGATTGCAACACTCTAAATAATTTATCACTTGGGTTTCCGATTTTTAACTTATTAACATATTGTAAAATATAAATAACTATGGATATCCAATATTCCATAGTTCCATTCCATAGTTTCTCAAAATAGTAGAGAGTCGATATCCCCTACCAAACAATAAGATCGGGTAATAAGACCTAAAATTCATACTTACCAAAGTTGCAAAATCTAAATATAAGGTTTGTAATTACATTTAGTATGCAAACAAGCTATATAATCTATTTCTAATTCTAACCTTTAAATCATCTCAATATTTGCACTCAATGCTCATCTCTTAACCCATGCCCAATTATCTATCAACCTATAAAAGAAAATTGTTAAGGAGTGAGTTACACGAGCTTAGTGACATATCCCTTGTACTATATTGGTAAGTAGGTTATCAAACAATTAATTAATAGACATATGAATGCATGAAGTTGACCATTACTGCATACAATATTGAATTTAATGCCCTCCAAAGTAAAAGTTGGAGATGCATTGGCACCAATCACAATTAGGTTCTAGCACTTGGGTTTCTAACCATATAATTAAAATTCCGTATTTCATAAAATATATTTTCCATTTCCAAAATCCAGTAATACACAAATTCTCAAGTCTAGTTGTGAGGTGGCCCCCATAATCTACACTTACGCCCTATAGTAAAGGTCTTTAAACTCAACCCTTAGCTAGATGGTTGGCATCTCCAATGCCTAGTAAACTTATGGGTTAGGGTAAGATCATGTTGTACGAGTGCACCATACTAAAACACTTTAATTCAATATATAGAAACAACTTATGCAAAACCTCTCCTTATCTCCGTATGAGGTCATGGCCAGAATAAGTAATACAATGCATGGTCAATGCATGATCCTTTTAATTTAAGATAAGTCAAATATAATTCAATCAAATTATTGAGTGATCAATCAATATCAGCAAACCATTCAAATCATGCAATAATCAATCATACAACCAAATCTTCAATTATCATATTTAATTATACATTATATAGTAATCAACTAGTATTAGATACATACATAACACGAACCCTCATGCATCAAGTTATTAATATTTAATTTAGGTACACTAACTTTAAGTACAAAACAATTATAGACTCATCGGAAGTACTCACTTGATTAAAACTGATATAAATCCTAACAGTCAATAAGTTGTTTGTCCTCCTAATCAATATCTCATGATAAATAGAAATAAGAAAAACCTAATAAGTATATAGACTTAATGCTAGACAATCTAACTAGTTTACTATCTATCTTATGATTCACATTCTACTTAAGTATTATATCATTTGTAACTTTTTCATTTTACCTATTCTTATTAAGTTCAAATATACTTCTTTAGTGATAAAGTTTGATTAAATTTTTCAATGTTAATTTACATTGCTTAAATTATTTATTGTGATGTTTAGGAAATATTATTTTGTAGTATACGTAATAGTATCCAATTTAATCATATAAGTAATAATATTCAAATTAGTAACATTATACGAGTTTGAATTTTCTTGCTTTTTATAAGTTTTATAGTAATATATTGTTATATTATAATTTCATTGTAGTTTGCACGTATAACAAGATAATTAGTAGTATATTAGGTTAAGTTAGATAAAGTAATTAAGTTAGTTGAAGTAATAGAGTTGGATGAGAATATCAAAATCATATATTTAAATAACTAAAAACTTTAACTTAGTTGTGTTGTGGTATTATCCTAAGATTATATTGTTTGTGTATGTATACTTATATTCAATTTATTCCTCATAAATGTATGATTTTATCATATTGTTATCAGTATTATTATTACTATTATTATTTCTATTATTATCATTACTGTGTTATACTAATATATATCGTTATTTCATATATAAGTATATCTTCTTTGAAACGCTTTGACTTTTATATATATGTGTATATGTATAAACTTTAATCTTTTGAAAAACTTCGTATCTTGTAGTTATGTCTTATTTATGCTTTATAATATGTGTCTATTGGTTTCCTTTCATAGGAAATAATATACATATATTTGCAAATAATTGCATTTAGTTATTTCTTTATTTAATTGAAGTTTTATCCTAATTATTTATTTGATGTCTTATCATTTAAATAATGTAATCAATTTTCTTATATCTCTTGATTTTCTAAAAATCCTAAATTGTGTATAGCATTTTTGTTCTAACTCCGTTATTTATAAATTTATAGTTGATTTTTATTGTTTTTTAGTGTATGTTTATGTAGCGAGGTCTGTTTTAGATGTTAAAACCCGTATTTTTCGAGATAAGCTTAAATTATTATAAAATTAATTATTTTGACTCAAATATTTTTATTTATAAATTTTGCAAGTTTTCATTATTATTTTATGAATTAGTTAATTTCTAAATTTTATATTTTTTTATTTCTTATTTTTAACTTAATTTATGTAGCCTTCATTATTTTCTTATTTTAAGCTTGATTTACTATTTATTGTAATTTTGTTATTACTATTAATTTACTTAATTAATTTTACTATTATTCCTTAATTATTTTGAAGTTTTTGGTTTAATTATTTATTTGTATATATTGTTGACGTAGCATGATTTGGTTAGTTCATGTGGCACTTTATTGAGTTTTCTTAACTTTTTTTTTAATATTTTCTTAGTGTTTTACTATTATTAGATATATTTATTTATTATTATATTTAATTCATTAGTAGATTATGGGCCTTAATTATGTATTATGTTTTTTGGCCCATTATGTAGGTATATATATTTTATTATATTATATTAAATAACTATATTTTGTACATGTACAATTATTCTTATATACTTATGTATTTATGTACATGCATATATCCTAAATTATTTTATTATTTTTTGTATTTTATTATATATACTTATTGTTGGTGAATTTTGGAAGTTGAAAATGTCTTGTAAGGACAAGAAAATTGCTNATTTAATTAATTAATAGATTATGGGTCTCAATTGTGTATTATGGGTTTCGGCCCATTATATGTGTATGTACATTTTATTATATTCTATGCACTTATATTTAGTATTTTATTATATACACTTATACACATATATGTAGCTATGTGTTCTTCTTTATATCATTATACTTAATATATTAATAATTATACTCATACTTGACATCCTTAGTATATATACCTATACATGTATACAAACGTATATCTATACATGTAGGCATATGTATGTATACGTATTTATACATGTACTATACTCTTATTGTACGTATTTATATATAAGTTGATATATACTTTTATACATGTATATTTATATGTATTTTTATATTTTCTTAGTATCATTTTAAAAGAATTTTAAGATGATACCTATACTCAACATTTCCTATATACATGCTTATATATATACATATATTATACTATGTAGGGGAGTATGTGTAAGTATTTATATGTATTTCCTATCTTATTTTATTTTTCATTCATGTACATGTACATATTATGTATTTATATGTGTCTAAATATAATTCATATATGTGCACATGATTTAATTAAGCTTATAGTATATTTCTACAAATAAGTATATATATATATTTATTTATTCATATGTTTAATAAAACATATGCACATATATACATAATTTTTAAAGGACTAAGAATATGTACACAAAATTCTATTACATGTAATATATATAGATTCTATATAAGCATATACATCTCACTAAATATATCATCAACACATATATATATACAGAAGATAAAAAGGAAACATATATAACTATTTTAGAAGTAAAAATAAATAGAATATATGAAAGAAATAGATAATTACTTGTTTCTAGAAATGTTTGGAGATGAATTTCCTTCTCTTGCTCGCCTCGTGATGTTGGTTAAACACAAAGTTTATAGTGTATTAAAGGTAGAGTAATATGTGAAGGAAACAAAGAAAATTATGAAGTTAAAAATGAGAAGGGGAAGAGAAAAGTTGCCATCCAACTTTTCAAAGGGGAAATAGGTTAGTTATACATGAAATTTGAAGAGAAATTAAGAAATCTAAAGAATGTTCTAGGGGACACATGGAGCATCACAGTTAAAGGGAAAATAGAAGGGAAAAGAAAAGAAAAGATAAGAAAATTTAATGCATTTGATAAGGACATGTTGACTTAGTTAACTCCTTAAATATTACATATATTAAATATAAATAATTTAGAAGTAAAAAGAAAATAGGGAAAGAAAAATGAAGTAAGAGGAAAAATAGAAAATCAAATGTAATAAATCAATAAAACATATATTATAATTTCCTTACATATTTTTAACCCTATAAATAATATTTAAAATAATAAATAATATAATTATAAGGAAAATTATAAATTATGATATTAATATCTACTACAAATTTGTCTAAGTAACAAATAAATGTCTAAATTGACATAATACTAATTTATCTATGTAAATATAAGGTTAATATTAATTATAAAATAATATTATAAATTTTTTATGAATTAATCTAAGACTTTTATATTTATGAGCATTTAGAGGTTATTTCTAATTATTTATTATCGATTTTACACGATTTGGCATATATTTAAGTTATTTGGCTTGATTAGAGTTTAATCGCCTTTGTAGCAATTTAGTACATTTATAAGATTAAAGATTTGATTTTTAGGGTTTTTATCATTTTTGGGTATAATCTCTAATGTTTATACATATTTAGGGTTTAAGGTTTTTATACGCAATTAAGATTTTGATTAATAAATTAGAGTTTTCATATTCATTTTAAGTTTCACATTTAAAATTTTAATAAGTTTTAAACTTAGCGGCTCTATTAACTTAGGGAAATCATCTACAGTATGCGAGTTTGTTTCTATACTCATAAGACTATATTTGCGTAGTTTATAGGAAGTTAGGCCTCCTCGTTTGTGAACTGCTTTTGAAGAGCTTGACGAACCATGGTGGTTAACTTGCAAACTTAGGATTGGGTAATAGGACCTTCGTTCCTATCATCCCCTCCTATCTATTTAAGATTTTGGATCAAATCTTTCTCAACTTCATCCTGCTCATCCTTAGGTATATCAAATCTTGCTTAGCTTCATCTTGCTCCTCCTTGGGTATGTAAGGGTTGAAGTTGGCAATGTTAATGGAATCTAAGACATAATGCTCACTCGACAAGTCTACCTTATAGGCTTTGGGTTAATCTTCTCTATAACTTTAAATGGCTTGTCTACCTTGGGAGATAGCTTGCTCTTCCTTAAGCTCAAGAACTTACCTTTACTTAAGTGGATCTAAATAGGTTTATTGGGTTAGAACTCTTTAACCTTTTGTCCTTAGCCTCTTTGTTCGAGCTTAAAGGCAGCTCAAGTCTAATAATCAACCATGTCATGACCCTAAGGGGGGTTAGTAGGATCGCTTAAAATTTTCATATTATGTGTACACCCATGATATGAAAACCATCTTGTAAGTCAAAGATAGCAAGACTCTAATTAATTAATCTCTAAGGTTTCAAATTTTTAACTTATAAACTTATCATATTATATAAATAACTAAGGACATCTAATATTCTAAAGTTCCTCATAATCGTAGAAAATTGGTATCCCCTATCAAAAGATAAGATTAGGTAGTAAAGTTCTAAAACTTAAACTTACAAAAATTGTAAAATCTAAATCTTGTATTAATAATTATATGTATTAATTCAAACCATCTACATAGTTCATCTTTTAATTCTAACTTCTATGCATCTCAATGCTTGTACTCAACACTTATCTTAAACCCATACTCGATTATCTAGCAATTTGCAAGAGAAAATTATTAGAGAGTAAGCTATACGAGTTTAGTGAGATGTCCCTCATACTATATCAGTAAGTAGGTTATCAAACAATTTATTAACAAATATATGAATGCATGAACAAATAGTATGCCAAATAATGTATATGCAGTTGACCGGTGCTGCATATAACATCAAATTTAACGCCCTTTGAAGTAAGGGTTAGAGATATACCGACACCAATCACAACCGGGTTCTAGCACCTAGGGTTTTTAACCATAAATTTAAATTTTGCATTTCACGAAATACATTTTCATTTCAATGAAATCCAGTAATAGACAAAATCCCAAGTCTAGTAGTGAGGTGGCCCCTACGGTTCACATTCATGCCCTACAGTGGTGGTCTTTAGACTTGACCCTTAGTCACCTACAATTAGCATCTCTGGCACCAAGTAAACCCGTAAACCAAAGGTGAGGTCTTTTTATACTAATGCTCCTATACTATACTAATCAAATCATTTGGGAATCCATCCCTCTAAAGCCTTTCATTACCAACCGAATGAGGTGATGATCGGAACATTGTATGCAATGTTCCTACTTATGCATGATTCGTTTTATTTTAGTTGAGTTAAATATGATTAAGTCACTTTATGAGGTGATCAACCAATATCAACAAACCATTCAATTATGCAGTAATAAATCAAGTAACCAATTATTCAATTATTATGTTTCACAACCCTTTACACAATACATAACTAATATTCAGGAACATGCATAACATGAACCCCTATTCATCAAGTTATTAATATTTACATTAGGTACACTAATTACAAGCACAAAACAAGTATAAAGTCATTAGGAGTACTTACATAACTAAAGTTGTAAAGAGTCGTAACAATTAACTAGTAGCTTGCCTTCTTAATTAGTGTTTCTTGATAAATAAAATAATATGAACCTAATGAGGATCTAGATGAGGTGCTAAATGGCTTAATTACTACCAATCTATCTTATAATTCTCATTTCCATTTAGGTTTTAAATTACATGTAATTAATCATTTAAAATTCTCATAGTAAATCCTTATCGAGTTCAAGTGTACTTCTTCAATGATTTAATTCATTTAAAATTTTTAATAATATTGCCTAACTTACTCATTGTGGTAAAGAGAAATCATTATTCTATCATATGAGTAATACTATACTATTTAGTAAGTATTCTACAAGTTCAAATTTTGTCACTTCTTATAAATTTCGTATTAATATATTATAATTTAATTGTAATGGTCGCGTGTAGTAAGATAAATAGTTATATGGCAACATAAGTTAGACAAAGTAAAATTGAGTAGAAAATATTGAAATTATGTTGTTAATTCAAGAATTGGGTCATTAAATTCCTAGCCTATCCATATTATAGTATCATTATCATTATTAGAACATCTTGCATGTGTACGCATTCATAGATACAATCGTTTTTAATTCTTATGGGTATAAAGTCCTATATTATTATTATTGCCATCGTCACCAACATCCTTATTATTGTGATCCTTATTATCATTATTCAAACCTTCAATATGAATATAAATAGGTAATTACGTAGCAATCTTTTTAAGAGTATATGTTATTGTTATTATTATTTTATGAGTACCCACCTATGTATATACTTATATATTTATTTACAATATATTTTCCTTTGAGAAATTTTATGATTTGAAATTTTAATATACATATTATATATATATACATGTATATATATTTGTTTGGAAGATTAATATACAAAATGTACACATATGTTGTTCTTTAAAGCACATACCAGGTTGTGCAACTTTTTCAAGTAGATAATATATATGTTATATATAATACATACGTACATGCTTATGTTTTGGAAAGTTGATAATCCAAAAGAATGTAAAATGAATATAGTTGAAAACACCTTCAACTTAACCTTTTCCACAACACTTAATTCTTCTTACATGCCATTTCATTTGATATGTTGTTAGATCAAGGCAATTTTAATATATATACACAATTTTGAAGGCCATTCTTCCTTGTGGGAAAAGAGTGCATAGCAGCAAATCACCAATATACGTACGTACAAACCACTATTTTCAACTTAATTTTTCTAGCTCACATTCGTGTTCAAATTAAAAACATGTTCCTAAAATCTGTCCTACTCCATGAAACCTATTTATTTGTGTAAAAATAATTACAGAAATGAGCCAAAACCTAGGTTTAGTTGTGCATCAAAGTGGCCTTACCAAGCTAAAAACATAGCTTATATACATGTTTATCCTTGATTTTGATCCAATATTTCAAACATCTTTAAGCGATTCTTTTTTCAATAAAGTTGTTCGAAATACATCTTAGTATGTATTAACTTTCATTACATGCAATTTAGAGTAGTATTTTTTAGTAAAAATTGAATCTTTAGTGAAGAAAACTTTATATCTTTACACATGTAAGTGCAGAAATGTAAAGGAGAACACTAAGATTTTGAATCTGTTTTCTTTCTGCACAATTAGACTTAAGTCTTGTCAATGGTGAATCTGATAGTCCTTCATGTCTACAACATGGTAGTGATGGTGGTTTGCCAAGTGGTGGTTGGAGGTGGAATTTATTGAAGTCTAAAGTGGTTAGGTTAGAATGCACCAAAATCTGAAAATTTTTTGCTTTCTTAAAAGCAGTTTGCCTAGCCAGCTTTGGTGGTGTTTCTCTGGTGGTTAAGTGGTGGCTCCACTGTAAAGAGGTGGCTTTATGATTGTAAGTATGGGGTAGTGTTTGGAAGTGGGTTTTCTTTGGAGAAAGTGTGCATAGTTTTGAAGAAAATGAAAGAGAAAATAAGGACTTTAGGCTTGGTTTTATTGACAAAATGAAGATGGAGAAGCTATTATACCACATTTAATAAAATGTACTCCATTGTATTTTATATATATGACTGTACAAGACAAATACATAAGATAATGATAGGTGGATGATGGGGAAAGAGCAATAGGGGTTAGTGTTTGTTTTACATGGTTAGGGCTAGATTTTTATGACCTTGCCTAATCATCACATTACAAATTGTATATTTTTATATCATTTGATTTTATTTGCACATATACTTTATACGCATATAAAAATTATTTTTATACGGTTTTCAAACGAAATTTCACAAGAGAACTTCAAATAAATTATACAACACAAAAACATGTGGAGTTTATTATTCTCATATTGTTACTTTATTTTTACTTATGTGTACACTCATACATATGATAAAACTTATTTTTATGTCCTTTTTAAATGAAATTTTACTAGTGAATTTGAAATAAATTATACAACGCAAAAACATATGGAACTTATCAATTTCATATTGTCACTTCATTATCATCATGATTATTATTATTATTACTATTATTATTATCTATTCTACTATTAGTTAGCCATTCATTATTAGAAGGTTAATATTCTTGAATTTCAATTCTTGCATTAGAATATGTATTACATTTGTATACTAACTTTTATATTTTGAAATTTGTTAATTTACTCTCTTATTATTATTATTATTATTATTATTATTTTTTGTTATTATTTATAAATGGCCAAATATAGGATATGATATTATAAGTCCTTAAGTAACTATGGTTGGTAGATTAGAATAGGTACTTTAACTCATTAATTTAAATTATTTGGGCACATCATGCTATCATTATATCTAGTTAAACACACTAATAAATTATATGGCATATTATATGGTTTAGTGTACATGAGAAATTGCATATATCATCTATTATATAATGTACGAAGGAAATTATATGCAATATGGATACACATGGTGCTATAAGTACATTTTAGGAAGGAATATGTAATTTCCTTAATTTAACATTCAATTGGTTTAAATTTAATCATTCGATATTATTCAGTATATCATATACTATAATATACGTGATTAAATATTATATGTATATATACATGTATGTGCTGCTTTCATGTATATAGAGGTAAGTAAATTTGTAATTTTATTAATTTACCACCTTAATTGGTTTAATTTAGCTAATAGTTATCGTTTCGGATTGTCTTTAATGGTTTTGTATCGAATTTACATGATTTGACATAATTCTAGTTAAAGTTACTACATATATATGTTATATATTGTGTTTTCCTTTCTTTTAGATTTTAATTTAGGGTCTCGCATCTTTTTAGTTTTAGGTTTTAAGGCTTCTTAATTGTTTCGTGATTTTAATTTATGGTTATGTAAATTTAAGGTTTAATGTTCTCGATTTGAAAATTTTATCAATTTTAATTTCTCTAGTTTTATTGAGCCTAAAGAAATAACTATCGGTTTTTGAGTTTAACTCTAATTTCAAAATGTTAAATTTTGTAGGGTTTACAAACCACCTTTTGATGCATTGTTGTTAAGGCCTTTGGATGGGTTACTAGGTTAGTTAGAGGTTAGGTCATCAGGTCGCCTCAGGTTATGTTGTCAGGTCAACCCTAAGTCACTAGGTCGTTAGGTCCTTAGATTAACTGATCACCTAATCAACTTCAAAGCCCATCACTTTACCATTTTTGTTTAGTATTGTATTTATTTTTTAAGAATGCCATTAAAGCATCCCATGTTTCATTTTATTTATGAAATTGCCACTATGTATAAATAAGTGATTTTGTAAGGTTTTAGATAGGCTAATGAGATTTATCAATATCCTTTGAGTTTTTCCTTAAGGTAGCTCTCCTCTTAGTAGCTCTTATTAATCCCTTTAGTAAGAATTGTGATGAGCAACCCTAATTGATGCTTTATGAGTCATATCAAAGTAGTGATTAGGTTGTGCAATGTTTATCCTTACAAGCAGCTAATGAAATTGCTAAGCCTAATCTAATATACATTGAGAACCCTAAAAATCCCATATACCAAAAGATGCATAAAAATATTGTTGCTTGATTTAGGCCTTGAGATAACCTAGCTCCATGGTACATTATATAAATTTGGTACTAGAGTGAAGGAATGACAATACAAGACTTACTTCTTGATTTAAGCTATATTGTTAGGATTTGATTCATTTATTCATTTGATATTCGGTAGAGAAATTGTTCACATTAAGGAAAATTATTTGAGACAATATTCACACAATTAGAAGATTACGTTTAGAAGAGGTTCCAATTGTGAATTACTATTACATAAATACCTTATTTGATTAAAGGGATTTGACCAAGGTCATGCTTTAACACATAAGAATAATTAGTAGCTAGGTTTAAAAAATGAGGGCACTCAATTGGTGGACCTTATGTAAGTGGTTATTATTGGTGCACTAACAATAGGAGGTGTTTGGGTAGTATGGGCACTATGTTCTTTGATTTGTGTAGTGGGCATGCTAAAAGAACGATATAGTGTTTAGTGTTGCTTAGTTAGAGAAGATGTAGTTTTATTTTATTTTATTATTTTATTTTATTTTTTTTGTGGGTTAGAGGTAGGTGGGTAGGGGGATAGAAGGCAAGAGAAGATGCAATTTGTTGGCCATTGAAGTTGTATTGTTGTTGTAAATGTAAAGCATGCCATGCTTGCCCGTTGTTCAATCTATTAAGTAAAGTAAGTTAGGAATCTAAGCTATTGTAATCTAAAGCGACCAAGCCTAACTAAATTTTAAAGCTATCTAATTGAGTTAAATAGAATTTCAAGTAGGTCATTCCCCACCTCTAAAAGAATCCCCTAGCACGATGGATCCAAATGTTGCTGGCTACCTATGGGATTTGACAAGGTACATTGGGTTAGTAAGGATTCATGCCTTTACATTGTGAAAGAATATGAAGGTAATTCTCTTACATTGCTTTATATGTTAGAATTAAATATCACGTGAATCCAAATGGTATGGTTAGTACTATGAGTGAACAAAAGTTCAATGCCATGAAACTTAATTTCGAAGGTGCCCTCTAAGACTAGTCATTCAAGAGACCTCAACCTCATGAGCAAATCACAACATTGGGGAACCAAGAGTTCACCCTTTTTGAGAAATACTTCAAGGTTTGTTTAAATTTAACCTTTACCATATAACCAAAGGTCTTACTTTACATACCATCGTTTACATCCTTCTATGCTCACCCCAAACTCTTATAGATTGCTCATAACTTTCAAGTGTACATGAGAGGATCTAGAAGTTAAGACTACGGTTACCTTATTTAGATACTCTTTTACTCTAAAAAAGAAAGAGGGTTAGTTCTACATTTATGCTCGACTTCATAGGAAGCTCTTGGTTTGGTTGGAGTCTTCAATCTATGAATGGAAATAGAACCAGATTTTTGTTAGGTCGACTACCTGATTAGACTTCCCAACCATCTAGAATCAACCGATCAAGTTGTTAAACATTAAGCATCTACTTTGCAATGATCAATGGTCTCATAATATCATTATTGAAGCTTACAACAATAGGTAGTTCCTTTAGGATGCGGATGTCATAATATCCAAATATTGCAATGGCGCTCCGATCTTCCCTAAGGATGAAGCTTGAGTAAATGAGGGTGCTAGTAGCACTTTTGATGGAAATATTGAAGGCTTAGATAAAGGGATTAAGGTTGAGTAAGATATAGGCTATTACGATCTTGCCATGCTAAGGTGGGCTCATAAGATGAAGGACCTTCACATCTAATTTGGAGTGGATTGCTCTTCCATGCCTATGCTTGACATAGCTTTCATAAGTTGTTTGATTTCTATTTTCTGACTTTGTCTTATCTAAACTTTCAAGTGCCTTGTTGCAAATATGATGCTCAAAGACTATAGTTTTAAGGACTTACTCATTAATCTAAAAGCAAGTAGAACAAAAGTAAAGGAGGATCCTAAAGGGACCTTTACCAAGCAAGCCCTGACCAAGTAACCACCCAAATCTCAAGCCAAGATACAACCAAAGGCTTTAGTAAAACCGGCAATAAAGCCCAATTGTTTCCAGTACTATAAAAAAGAAATATGGCTTATAGGCTAAAGGAGTTAAGGATCTACAACAATCTAAGGTCCTAGTCAAGAGGAAGGTCATATGAAGTTACTAAACCAAGGACACCTAACATACATGAATGTCCTCCTTTAGAGAGGGATCTTCAAAAGGGGAAATCTCCAAAGGATGATAAATCTAAGTCCTGGGCGAATTTTGACAACCCATATGAGGGGAAGGAAGCCCCCTTTAGGAACCCAAGTTCAATTACTCCAGCTCAATGATAAAACACTAAGGTGCTTCAATTTTTTTTTTTACTTAGAATGTCAACACTACTGACTGTGCTATAAGGAATGGTTGGGTAGCTTTACAGCTAATTAAAGGAATTTGCTTACCAAATGATGTCTAACCTCTAACTAACACTATCAAATTCTACCAAAACTTGAGGACAAACAACTTGCTACTCTTGGTTACCTCCAATTGCTATGATGTAAGTTTCCTTGTCCTTATAAACTTAAACTTGCAAAGCTCATTACTCTTTCTTTGACCCCATATCTTTTTGGACTCTCAATGACTACTGTTGATTGTAGAGGCTTTAACCAAAGAAAAGAATGCCATATTTACTTTGTTTCGATCTATTTTCAAGTTTTTTTGTATTCTTTTAAGCTTACAGACACCCCTTACCCCTTCCCCTCTTTAGATTGCTAAAGAGGCAAAAAACCAAGTAGCCTCTATGGAGGCCAAAGAGAAGAGTTTGCAACAGAAGTAAGGAGCTAAGAAAGATAGGCTAGAGGAAGAGCAAATCAAAGCTAAAGGTAAGCTTAAGATTTGGAAGGAGAAAGCCAAGAGAGAAGCCAAATTTTGAGAAGAGAAAGAGGCAACTTCGGCTAAAGAGCAAAGGAAGAGAGCTCTACGCTTATGTCTAACCTTCAAGAGACATAGAATGAGTACTTAGAATCTTCATAATTGTAAAGGATCGAAATTCCTCCATGATCATTTGTACAATGGCTAAGTACTTACTCATTATTTCTTCTCTCACTGCATAGCCTCCCTTGACTTGATTAACAATTAACTATGAATGTGAAAAGGCTTCAACTTTCTCAACTCTAAATTCCTTTGACAACCTCAATTTAGCAATCAAGGCTTTATATTCAACTTTGTTATTGTTTGCCAACAATCTAAATTTCAAAGCATATTGTATTTTCACATTGTGTAGCCTTTGCAGAAGAAGTCATACTCCATTACTTTCTTGTCTGGAAGAGCCATCTACATATAAGTTCCAAATAGGTTTTTCAACTATCTCAATGCTATCCTATTTTCCAACAAACTCAACTATAAAGTCTGCCAAAATTTGTGCCTTCAATGCCATTCTGGGTTTGTATTACAAGCCATAGGAGCTCAATCCAAGGGCATATTTCATCATCCTTCCTTATGTATCAGGTCATTGTAAGGTGTGATGTAGTGTTTGATTTGTGAGAATTATGATTTGGTGAGCTTCAAAATATGGCTTCAACTTTCTAGCTAAAATCAACATTACTAATACAAACTTTTCAAACTTAGTATATCATTGCTCTAGGCCTTATAGGACGTGGCTTACAAATGGATTGACTAATGTTCCTTTGCCTCTATAGAGTCTAGGATAAAAGAAAGAGCTCAACTGCTGAGAAATAAATACAAAAACAAATCCTCTACAGGGGTAGGTTTCGAAAGCACTAGTGGATTGATAGAAAATCCTTCAATTCTTTAAATATGGTATCACATTCATTAGTCCATCTAAACTCCTTGAGGTTCTTCAAAACCTTCAAGAATTCAACATCTATTTATGCTCTTTGAGATAAATCTATTTAAGGTAGTGATCTGACTCGTCAATTGCTAGACTTCCTTAATTGTACTTAGGGACTTCATGTTCTTTATTGCATCAATCTTTCTCAGATTTCCTTCAATGCCTCACACCATCACCATATAACTAAAAAACTTACTTGAAGTAGCTCTAAAACACATTTCTACGAGTTAAGCTTCATGTTGTACATTTTTAGTGTGTTAAATGTCTCATGTACATACATAAGATGATGAACTTCTTCCTCACTCTTGATTATCATATTGTCAACATACACCTCGACATTACAGTGGATTTGAGGCTTAAACATCCTTATCATAAGGCTTTAATAGGTCGTACTAGTGGTCTTAAGCCTAAAGGGCATAATCATAGAGATATATGTCCCAAAGTTCATGACAAATGAGGTGTACACCTCATCTTCCTTTTCCATTTTAACTTGATTATAGCCAAAAAACACATCCATAAAAGAAAGCAAGGCATGTTCTATAATTGAGTCCACCATTTGATCAGTTCTTCGCAGAGGAAAGTTAATAGGATTCGGGGTACTGACCTAACCTAATTGCTAAGGCCGAGCTCATCTACTTGCTGACTCACTCTGTCTACCAATTCAAATGACCCTATTTCTCACAAATAAAGTACTGAGAAGTAGAAGGCTGAGACAACAATCGATCCTTACCCATGCCTGACTAGTTACTCAACTTTACACTTGCTAATATGCCAAGAGATCACGTTGCTAAGAGTTAGATCCAATCGGTAAAGCCTAGAGAGACTAGTGCCGACTAACTTCAAAACTCGGTAATTATGAGCTGACCTCTCTAGTGTCTCAGCCAAGCAATACAGGACTACTTCTAAGGCATGCCGACTGACCGCATGCGGACTTCCCCTTGTAAAAACACACAATTTTATATTTTTGTACATGTTTTTCTTTATTTTATTTATAAGCCCAATTTTTTAGAGTTTAAGGCCTTGTACATTATTTACAGTTTTGCCACTAGGGTTTAGGACATTCTATAAATAGCAATAATTGTAACAAAGCATATATATAGAAAATTAATGAAATCCCCCACCCCTTAAGTATTTTCTCTTAGCAAGCTCTCTCTAATCAACTCTTATCAATCCCTTTAGCAAGGATTGTGGTAAGCAACCTTATCATTTAGACCGCTGTGTCACATCTAGCGAGTCTTAGGTTGTGTACAATCTAGCTAGTGCATCATATCTAATTAGGTGGCTTAGAGATTTGCTAAAACTCTCACTAAACCCACTATATTTTCGTTCCTTCGACAGGATTGGACCTATCCTAACAACTGGCTCTATCTATCCTTGGTGTGGTTCGTATCATCTTGATATCAGAGCTCGAGGTTTTAGACAGGGTCGAGAGTTTTAAGCATTGTATTTGGTCTATTTTGTATTTGAGGAAGTGCTTGCTTATTGGGTTTGTTTGTGATATCGAAGATTTGTTTATTGGGTATTAGTTAGGTTTAAATTCTATATGTTGGGAACTTTTCTAATTGATTTTCTTCATGTGGGGTTAGTGAAAATTTGGATTGTAACTTCCTTACATCGTAAATCCCATATTGAATATGTATTTTAAAGAAAAGGTTAGGAACTCCAATCTAGGTTGTTTGTTAAGAAATGATTTTTCGAGTTGTTCAATATGTTATCCTGTTTTAGTATTATGATAGTAGCTAAGAAAATACTGTCGTGTTTGCCAAATTGAAAAGATTAAGTGTCTAGTTAAGATTGTGTATGTCTGAGTTGATTTGACAGGAATAGTTGCTATGTCGAATTTGAACTTTGCTGAGCTTCTAAGCTAAACTGCAGATCTGAGCTGCTCAATTGAAGTTGTGTTGTACTACTTATTATGCCGAATTAGGTAATATTAATAGCCAGATTGATTTCCAAACTAATTGTCTTATTCAAACACTTACCAAGCTATACTCAAGTTGTGAAGCTCCTGTGACATGTCGAGCTTAATTGAGTGAAAGAGTCTGAGCTACCAAATTGAAGTACTAACTGAGCTAATTATTGCCAAGTTGTTAATACTTGCGATTCGAGCACTAATATCTATTTAGCTGTACGACTGTCTATTAGTTGCTGAGAAACTCTTTCTCTCATATAAGCTTAAGTACCTCTCTATTGAATTGGATATCCTCAACATGGCATATGAAGCTATATATGATTATGAATATTATTATGAAGACGTAATATCACGAATTCTAAAATTTGATGGTTATGGAACTCTAGAAGAATATTTGAATTGGGAATTTTGAGTTAATCGGATTTTAGAAAATTATTCTTATCTTGAACATAAGAGAGCCTATGCTATAAAGAATTCGATGATTGACTTTGCAACTAATTGGTGGAAGAGAATGATAAATCAAAAAATTGATAGAGGAAACATTGAGATCATTATGTAGGACGAGATAAGGCGTTTGATGAGAAAAAGATTCATGCCTTGAGGTCGTGATGACAAATTGTATGAGAGAAGACCCACCTATGAAGCTAACCTCTCTAAAGTATAAGATCAGCTGAAGGAGAATAAAAAAAAGCTTGAAGTATTCAAGGATGAAATAAGACATTAGAGGAATGCCAAGTTAGAGAGTATTGACGAAGGATTTAAGGTGGTAAAGGTTGTTAGAGAAGTAAGTAGTAGAAGGGAAGAGGACCAAGTTAAGTTGAAGTTAAACCCCCATATTCTCAATGTGCTCCCATTATCGACCATCTAAACTGATGGGCATAACCCTAAATGGGAGGAGAAAGAATTGAGTTGTAAGGAAGTGGAAGGGGAGAAGGCTATTGAGCATGAACTTGTAAGACCAACATTGAAAGCACATGAAGCATTAATGATTCTTCAGTTAGAACAGAAGTTTGAGATTTTACATGTTCAAAGTCCCTGGGTTCATCACATGATGTTTGAGCCAAAATTTGTATTAATCTCCTTGATTGATAGTTGTCGGGGCTACTTGTATAGAGTTAATCAAATGCATGATGAATGGAAGGAAGGATCTTTAAAGAGGAGTTTAATCAATTGAGCTCATGACGAGTGGAAGGAGCCGAGAATGATGCCAACACTGATCATAGACCTGAACTATCTCTATATCACTCTCTTTGGGTTTTACAAGTTGGTATTTGATCCTAATGGGATTTGAAGCCACCAATTACTAAGTTTCAAGTCAAAACTTCTCTAAAGAAAAGGGAATAATAAGATTCGGGGTACCGACCTAACCCGATGGCCAAGGTCGAGCTCATCAACTTGTCGACTCACTCTGTTTGCTGAGTCAAATGACCCTACTTCTCGTAGATAAAGTGCCAAGAAGCAGAAGGCCAAGACAATAATGAATCCTTACCCATGCTTGGGCAGTTATTCGGCTTCACGCTTGCCGATATGCTAAGAGATCACATTGTTGATAGTTGGATCCACTTAGTAAGGCTCAGATAGACTAGTACCGACTAACTTCAAAACTCAACAATTATAGGCAGACCTCTCTAGTATCTCGGTCAAGCAATACGAGACTACTTCTAAGGCATGCAAATTGACTGCATGCCGACTTCTACTTGTAAAAATGTACAGTTTTATATTTTTGTACATGTTTATATGTATTTTATTTATGAGCCTAATTCTTTAGGGTTTAAGGCCTTGTACATTATTTACAGTTTTGCCACTAAGGTTTAGGACATATTATAAATAGCAATATTTGTAGTATTACAGATATATAGAAAATTAATGAAAAACCTCCTTTGAGTCTTTTCTCTTAGAAAGCTCTCTCTTACCAGCTCTTATCAATCCCTTTAGCATAGATTGTGGCTAGTAACCCTATCACTCAGACTGGTGCGTCACATCCAGCGAGTCTTAGGCCATGTAGAATCTAGTTAGTGTGCCATATTTGATTAGGTGGCTCACGAATTCACTAAAACCCTTACTGAACCTACTCTATTTGCATTCCTTCGATAGGATCGAACCCACCCCGACGGCCGGCCTTGTCTGTCCTTAGCATGGTTTGTATAAAAATTAGTCCATTAGGGAAGCTTTATTCAATCTATAAAATCTATGCACATATGCCACCTGGCATCCAATTTCTTAAGTAACACACAATTGGCCAGCCATGTTAGATAAGACTCTTCCCTTATAAACCTTGCCTTTAGTAGCTTTTAGACTTCCTCATCAAATGCAACCTGCCACTTAAGGGTAAAATGCCTCTTCTTTTGTTCAATGACTTTCACATGAGGATCTATCTACAACTTGTGTATCTTGACCTTTTTATGGATACCCAACATATCTAAGGGAGCCCATGCAAAAACATCAGCATTGTCTTGAAGGAACCTTATCAAGTCTTGTCGAATCTTCATCAATAATGGCTTCCCTATCTTAGTGGCTTTATCAAGATCATCTCTTAGTTGAATTTCTTTAACCTCTTCCTCAACACTTTTTATGCTATTAGACTTACTCTCTAGATTTGCCTTAATATGGAAAACTTCCTAATGTTTGAGTGCTTTTAAGTAAAATGACTTAGGTAACTATTGATCTCCCCTAGATACTCTAACTCTAGGAGGAGTAAGGAATTTAGCCCTTTAAATGGGCTATTGAAGGGACTATGCAAACAAATTTTGGTACTATTAGCCCATAATCATGTTGTTAGGAGACCAGCACTTGACAACAAGGATGTCCACTTTATCCTCTACCATGTTTTCAGCATCTTCGATTTGGATCAAGAGAGTAATCACTCCAGTTAATTACACAGGTTGATTATTGAAAGCATATAAGTTGTAAACATAAGATCTCAATTTTTCTATAATCTTTGACTTCATCTAGTTGAAGGTATGTTGAAATATAATATCAATCAAACTTCTAGTGTCAATTAAGATTTTTTTAACCTCGAAGTTAGCAATTCTTGCACTTATTACTAGTGTGTCTTTGTGATGCTTTTGTATGCCTTTAAAATATTTCTTTATTAAGGAGATGGAGTTGTTAACCTTTATTTTCTTGTCTTGCACATTGCAAACATAATTTATGACATTAGTCGAGCTCAAAGAGAAACATTAACCTAAAATTAAGGGTCCACTAACAATGGTATTTATAAAACCATTCAGAGCCCTATTGTTATTACCTCATTCTCTCACCTCCCTTTTGGCTTAAGGAGGTTGATCATCATGATCTTGCTCACCCCTTCTTCTTTAGGTCAACCACAAAATGTTCTTGGCGTCATGAGCTAAAAACATACTCAAATAAATCCTCTAGATTATATCTTTAAAAGCATTTTTGAGCTGTATGCATTCATTGGTGTTGTGGACTCTATTACGATGGAAATCACAATACTTATTTGAATTCCTTCATGATAGGTTTCTACTCATACTTCAGGCCATTGTAACACTTTGTAATTCTGCACTTCCATCAATATATAATATATTGGACGATTATGGGGGGTATGAATAGAGTAGGTAAGAATTTGTGACCTTTTCCTTTTACTACTGCTACCTTATATATATTAGCCATCGCAATTGCTAAGACTATGCTTCAGACTTTTTTTATTTCTATCATTTTTCCAATTGTTTCTACTTTGATCAACTTCATGCAGGGCTCTTATGTTGTCTTCCTACCGAATATAAGATGTAACTTTTGCCTTGAACTCCACGAATGTCTTTAGCTTATTCTTAGCCAATGACTTAAAAAAGTCTCCATTCTGTTTCACTTCATCTATTATTGCTTGCAAAGCAATGCACATATCCAGTTCAAAGATCTAAACCATCTCAGCCATAAATTGAGCCAGGTAATCTTTGATGAATTTGTTATTCTTCTATTTGATGTTGTTAAGGACAGATGAGTCCTTAACTGGAAGTTTACTTGCAATGAGGTATTATAAGAGCACCTTTACCAAATCTTCAAACATCCTCACATTATTATAAATTCCCATCTTATTAGATGTAGTCATCTTTTAGTCTACATTTGATTTCCAAACGTTATGTTCACTCCATCTTAGTATACATCATGCTTTCAATCTCATAAGCATTCGAGTATCTATTACTTTTAAGGTTTGTCTAGTGCCATTGGTTCGATCATACGTATGCATTGCACACCAATCTTGCACTTCACAACTAACGTTATCTAATGTAACTGCTCTTTTGGTTTACTTTTATTCTTATGGTTATCAGAAACGTAGAGTTTTTGATTAGGCCAAATATTGGAATTCAGGGCCTTTGTCATAAGGGTTTAAGTTATTTTGATGGCTCTTACAAGAGGATATACAACTGTAAATCACATGCTTATGTTTATTTGGGTTTTTATACCATCTTTCTCATGGTAACTCCTTCATATCACTAATTTTTATCTTTAGTGTTCCCAAATAAACTCTTGAAGTATTGTATGTATATACATAACTTCTTAAATACGTGATCCGTCTCAAATGTCATAAAAAATTGGTTAAGCCTCCGCTTAGTTATATTGCCATGAACTCCTCCAAACTTGTGTGAAACTTTAAATTTTTATTAAAATCCTAGTTCTTTAATGTCACCTTACATTTGACTGCAATTGGATTCTAACTAAAGACTAATTCTTCCTTATCTTAATGTGAATTCAGGTACCTTAGCTTACAAAGGTCCTATAACATGTTAACCTTTGCATCAATTCATGTCTAACTATGATTCAATATAGCCATCTCCTCCTTTCATTCTTAATTCGGCACTTATAGCTTCTCCTCTTTTTCTCATCATCATTATTCATCTATATAATTTATCTCAATTTGTCCATTAAACCAAAAGTTATCTATATGTTGGCATATCTTTAATTGAATCATATTCGCTAACAATCTCCTCCATACCAACTTATGATTGAAATTCATATCTTGAGGGTCAACAATTCTTATATCCTCTCAATCCCACTAAATATAATAAATTGCATGTTCAAGAGTAAAGGAGACCAAGTAGAGAAAGCACTCAGCTCGTAAAAAGGGGCAAGTTCTCTATTCAATATTCAGATGATGATTTCAAGTGATACATTTATGTAATATTTATATGCCTTAATTAAGGTAAGTCTTAGATTCCTCTAATTACAAAGTTAGACACTTGAAATGGAAAATGATCATAGAGAAACAATAAATTAGTAATAACAAAAAAAGAATCTCCTTTGCTAAGATAGTACGGATGTTAGAGAAAGGGGACACACATTAGCTTCTCAATCTAGTCGTGCAAATAAGCACTGGTTGTTGAGTAGAATTGAGCTGGCTAGGTTAGCTTTAGGTTGGAAGCTCGGTAGGTCAATGGTTTGAAGGGACTTGAAGGATTTTCCATATCAGCTTGAAGGAACTACTCCTCTTCTATAGTGAATTCCTTCTTAGTAACTCGGCATATAAGGGCAATAAGGCTACGTACTTGAGATCTTGTGATCAACTCTTGATTCCTATCATCCCCTCTAGACTATTTGAGATTTGGGATCAAATCTTAGTTTACTTTAGGCAGCACTTCCTCGGGGATGTACAGGTGAAGATCAACCATAATGAAGGTGTCGGAGACTCCATACTCCTCTAGCAGCTTAACTTTGTAAGCATTTGAATTAATCTCCTCAATCACTGTGAATGGTTCATCTACTATGGAGACAACGTATTTTTCCTAAGATTAGGGAATCGATCCTTACGAAGATGAATCTACACTAGATTGCTAGGATGAAATCTTCTAGCTCTTTGTCCTTAGCCTTTTCTTTTAAGATTAGAGGTAGTATTGGTTAGATGCTCTACAACTCTCTAATGCATTGTTTGGATGGCTTTTCATCTTTCAATAGATTGTAGGTCTTTAGGATAGCTGGATAAGCTAATGAAGTTAAGTGGAAGCTCATGATTATAGCCATATGCAACCTCAGAGGGTGACTTCTCAGTGACACTATGGGTAATCCTGTTGTACATGAACTCAATGATTGGCAAGCACTTATCCTAGTTAGTTAGGTTTCTTCCAACCATGACTCATAGTAAGGTCCTTAAGGTCTTATTGAATACCTTAATCTATACATCTATTTGTAGGTAGTAGGATGTACTAAACAATAGCTTGGTTCCCAATCACTTCCAAAGAGTCTTCCAAAAATGGCTCAAGAACTTAAGGTCTCAATCAAACACTAGTTCTCAACACTCCATGTAGCTTGACTACTTCCTGTAAAAAGAGAAAAGAGATAGCTAAAGCATCGTTAGTTTAATTACATGGCACAAAGTGTGTCATCTTGCTAAACCAATCCAAGACTACTATGATGGAGTAGCAAACCCAATACGTAGTCTATACTTAACTCATACCATGGCTTGGTTAGGATAGGTAACAATAGATAGGGTGCTTATTCAGCTTAGCTCTTTGCTCTTTAGCAGAATACACACCTCTATAACATAGACTGTATTTCCTTCATCATCCTTGGCCAAAAGTATCTTGAAGCCACTACTTCATGAGTTATGTGTTTGCCAAAATGGCTAGATAGTCCCCCTTTGTGCGCCTCATGCACTAATAGTTCTCACATAGAATAGGTTGGGATAAACAACTTTCCTTTCTTGAATAAGTATCCATCCTCCCTATGACAATCAACAATAACTTGGCCATCCTTGCATCGAGCATTGATCAGGAAAAAGTGTGGGTACTAAGAATACATTATTCTTGCTTGTCTTGTACTTAACAACATAAGAAAATCCCTACATGAATTCGATCCACTTAGCTTAGCTCTTGGACAACTTAGGTTAGCATTTCAAATACCTCAGTGACTCATGGTTGGTATGAATCACAAATTCTTTTCATAACAAGTGATGCTACTAAATAGTTAATGCTTGGATTAAGGAATAGAACTTCTTATCATATACAAAGTAGTTGAGCATAGCTCCTTAAAGCTTTTTAGTAAAATAAGCAATTGGTTAGCCTTCTTACATTAGCATGGCACCTATGCCTAATCTCGATGCATCACACTTTATTTCAAACACTTTATCAAGGCTCGAAGAGCTAAGATAGGGGTAGTAGTCAACTTCCTCTTAGCTTCCCCAAAACTTAGTTGCTTTTTCTCTCTCTATTTGAACTCAACGTTCTTCTTTGACAATTCGGTTAGTAGGGCCATAATGGTATAGAAATTTCTTATGAAATGGTGATAAAAAGATATTAAGCCATGAAAACTTCACACATCAGTAGAACAGGTTGGTACGAGCCACTTAATGATCACCTTAATCTTCTCTTCATCAACATGTATTTTACATCAACTTAAAACAAATCCTAGGAAGATTACCTCTAGTCTGCAAAAGTCACACTTCTTTAGGTAAGCATATAGTTTGTCAGCTTATATCTTGTCAAGGATAGCTTGAGGATTCCTACAGTATGTTTCTAGATCAGCACTATTACAAGAATGTCATCAAAGTATACAACAACAAACTTTCTGATGAGTTCTTTGAGTACATGATTCATCAACCTTAGAAATGTACTTAGCACATTTGACAATCCAAATGGCATAATTAGCCACTCATATAATCCATAACAAGTCTTGAATGCGATTTTTCACTCATCTCCTTCTCGCATTCTAATGTGATGGTATTTAGATTTAAGATCAATCTTAGAGAAGATCCTTACTCCATTCAGTTTGTCAAGCATATCATCAAGTCAAGGTATAGGGTACCTATACTTTATAGTAATATGGCTGATGGTTCGACTATCTACACACATACGGCATGCACCATCTTTCTTTGGTACTAATAAAGTCTGGACAACGTACGAACTTAGAGACTCACTCACATATCCTCTCTTCATAGCTCATCTACTTATCTCTAAAGCTTAGCAGCTTATTCATGGTTCAACCTATATATTGGCTTATTTGGTAATGCAACTCCTAGTTGTAGTTTTATATCATGCTCGATTCTTCTGATTGGAGGTAGACCTTTTGGTAGTTCTTTAAGGAACAAATCAGCAAATACCTTTAATAGCTTTGCCACCTTAATGGGTAGTTTAACAATCACATCCCTCATTTCAAGCAACCTCCTAACCAATAAAAAGGTAAGCTCTTCATGTTTTATCTCTCTTGACAATTCGATAAGTGCTATTACTAGGGTCTCTCTCTTCAAGTCTCGGCTAACTTAAGCTTGCATAATTTTGACTTGCTCGATAGTCAAGGGATACAATCTTACCTTTTTTCCCTCATGCTCAAATAAATAGCAATTTCTCCTCCCATCATACATCACTTGTTGGTCAAACATCCATGGTCTTCCCAAAAGAATATATGAAGCACTCATAGGCAACACATCATAAAGAACTTCATCCTAATACTTTCTAATGCAAATCAGCATGGTAACTTGCTTAGTCACTTGCCAAGCTCCTTTGTCACTAAGTTAGTGCAGTTGGTAAGGTTTGAGGTAGGGTTTGGTCTATAACTTCAACTATTAGGCTATAAAGGTAGATGCTACATTAGTACAACTACTACTATTGACAATAAGAGCACATAACATCCCATTAATCTTGCATCCAATGTGGAACAAGTTCTCATGCTATTCATCCTTAGGTACTGATCTCATACTCATAACTTGCCTTAATACCATGGTTGTAAGCATGAAGTTACCCTCTTTATAGTAGATAACCTCCTCCTCCTCACACTGGTCAACTTACTAGATCCCTTCAATTCTTTAACCTCTTCATCAATACTATCGACTTCTATGGTCAGCATTTCTCCCTTAATAACCATTGTCCTTCTATTTGGGCATAAGGCTACCATGTTTCTAAACCCTTGACACTTGAAGCACTCAACCTCACATAATTCTGTCTTTTCTCAAACTTCCTAGGAACTTCTATCTCCTTTGCTTGAGTAGTTGAAATAAGCCAAACATCATTAATCTTACTTAGTTCCAATTACATAAGTTTGCTTAGAACAGGTTAGCTAGGGGTATTCCCACTAACAAGCACTTAGAATTTGCTCATTCATCTTCGCTCTATCCTATATGTAGCTCAAATTACCTCATCTAGGGATCCAATATCTCTAGTTTTAAGAATATCACCTATTTCATACTTCAACTATCAAGACCCTATAGGGGTTATAGTAGGATTGCCTATAACTTTCATATCATGTATGCACCTATGATACGAAAACTGCTTTTCAAGTTAAAGGTGATAAGACTTTAAATAATTTATTATTAGGTTTCCCCTTTTTTACTTACTTAATTGAAATATTGTAAAATATAAATAGCTATGGACATCCAATACCCCATAGTTCCTTAGAATCGCAGAGAATTGTTATCCCCTACCAAATGATAAGATCAAATAGTAAAGACTTAAATTTAAACTTACTGAAGTTACAAAATCTAAATATATAAGTAATATTTACATTTAAAGTCTCAAATGAGATATACAATCTTTCTTTAATTCTAATCTCTAAAACATCTCAATACTTGTACTTAACACTTAGCTTGTAACTCATGCCCTCATACTATATTGGTAAGCAGGTTATTAAACAAATTATTTCCATTATATGAATGCATGTACAAGTAGTATGTTAAACAATGCAGTTGACTGATGCTGCATATAACATTAGATTTATCACTCTTCAAGGTAAGGGTTGGAGATACATCTGCATCAATCACAACTATACTCTAGCACTTGGATTTTTAACCATAAATTTAAATTTTGTATTTCATGAAATATATTTCCATTTCAAAGAAATCCAATAATACACAAAATCCTAAGTCTAGCGGTGAGGTAGCCTACGTAGTCCACGCTCATAACCTTATAGTAAAGGTCTCTAGACTCGACCGTCAACCATATGGTTGTCGTCTCCAGTACCTAGTAAGCCCATAGGTTAGGGTAAGGTTATGTTGTACGAGTGCATTGTATTAAAACACTTTAATTCAATATATAGAAAGAACCTCTGTAAGGCCTCTCCTTACCTCTATGTAAAGTGACGGCCAGAATAAGTAATGCAATGCATGGTTGATGCATGATTCTTTTAATTTAAGATAAGTCAAATATAATTAAGTCAAATAATTGAGCGATCAATCAATATCACCAAACCATTCAATTCGTGCACTAGTAAATCTTCAATTTATCACATTTAACAGTATTTTGCACAGTAATTAATTAATATTAGACACATACATAACCTGAACCCTCATGCATTAAGTTATTAATATTTAATTTAAGTATACTAACTATAAGCACAAAATAAGTATAGAGTCATCGAAAGTATTTACTTAACCAAAGTTGACATGAATCTTAGCAATCAATAGGCAACTTGCCCTTCTAATTAATATTTCCTGATACATAGAAATAAAATAAACCTAATGAGTATCTAGATGTTGTACTAAATGGTCTAATTAGCTCATTATCTATCTTATGATTCCCGTTTCCACTTAGCTTTTGAATTTCATATAACTTTTTAGTTTTATTTTAAATCTTTACATTTTCATAGTTAGCTTTTAACAAATTTGCATTACTTTATTTTATGGGTAATAACATATAGTTTATTTAAGATTATATAAGTTCAGATTATCCAACTGTTGTAAGTTTTGTATCAATATTTTGTTACAACTTGATTTAGTTACAGTATTTGTGTATAGTAGAATAGCTAATAGTGTAACGATATATATGTCAAAATAATCTTAGCTTAGTTATATTGTAATATTATTCTCAGATTATATTGTGTGTGCATGTGTACCTATTTTTAATTTATTTCCCCATAAATATATGAATTTATTTTATTGTTATTAGAATTACTATTACTATTATTATTTTTATTATTATCCTTACTATTTTATACTAGCATATATCGTTATTTCATAAAAAAGTATATCTTCTTCAAAATGCTTTGACTTTTAAGTGTGTACGTATATGTATATCACTTTAATCTTATGAAAAACTCTATATCTTATAGTTATGTGTTATTCGTGCTTTATAATATGTATCTATTGGTTTCCTTTCATAGGAAATAATATACATATACTTGTAAATAATTGCATTTAGTTATTTTTTTATTTAGTTGAAGCTTTATCATAATTATTTATTTGTAAAGTTATGTTACTTAAATAATGTAATCAATTTAGTTGTATCCATAAACTTTTCTAAATCCTAAATTGCATATAGTTTTTTCTTTCTTACTCCAATATTTATAAACTTATAGTTGATTTTTGTTGTTTTTGGATGTACATTCATATAACAGAGTCTATTTTAGATATTAAGATCTATTTTTTTCATTATGGGTCTAAAGTGTCACAAATTTAGTTATTTTGATCTGAATAATTTTATTGATCAATTTTGAACTTTTCTTTATTATTTTATGATTTAATTGATTTCTAAAATTTTATATTTTTATAATATTTTATGTTTAAATCCAATTTACATAAATTTTATTATTTCTTTATATTTAAGCTTAATATACCTCTGATACTAATTTTATTATTATTATAATTTTACCTAATTATGTTAAAATTTTCAGTTTAATTACATAATTTTAGGTAAATTGCCAACATAGCACATTCTCACTTGTCTACATGGCAATTTATTAATTTTTCCTTATTTTTATATTTCTTAAATTTTATATTATTATTTATATTTATATGTTATTATGTTTAATTAATTAATAGATTATGAGCATTAATTATGTATTATAAGATTTGGCCCATTATATTTATGTATATATATTTTATTATATTATATTAAATAAGTATACATTGTATAGGTATAATTATATATAAGTACTTATGTGTTTTTGTACATACATGTAGTCTTAATTATTTTATTATACTTGATATTTTATATATGTACTTTTATTTACTATCTTATTATATACACTCCTACATATACATATGTACATATTTATTCTTATTTATATTATTATACTTAATTACTATTAGATAGNTCATACATATACATATGTACATATGTATTCTTATTTATATTATTATACTTAGTATATTATTAGATACACTTATACTTAGTATATTATATTAGTATATGTACCTATACTGTATACATGTTTAAATACATATATCTATAAATGTAGGTATTCATACGTAAATATATTTATACATGTATTATACTCTTATGATACGTATTTTTGTATGTATATATATAGATATAGATATACATGTACACATATACATATTTATACCTAAGTTTATACGTATTTTTATATATGTATTTTTATATTTTCTTAGTATATTTTTAAGGGAATTCTAATATATTACATAAATATATATATACATGTATATTTTTGGTTTTTCATATATATATATATATACTCATTATTTCATATGCCTATGTTTATATGTGCATTATGACACATGTACACACACACACACACACACACACATATATATATATATATATAACTAACCATATAACATATACTTACATATATTTATATGTATACATTAGTATATTTACATATGAACAAAGTTTTCGAAGACTTAATATTATGTATACTAAAAGCTAATACATATACTTAAAATTATAATACAATATGCTAAAATACATACTAATACATATCCAAAATATCAAATACAAGGATGTGCAAACATTTAATTATTTGGCTCAATTAGGGTTTTATTGACTTCGTAGCAAATTAATACATTTATAAGCTCATTTTTTTTTTAGTATTAGAGTTTCGATCATGTTTAAGTTCAATTTCTCATATGTATACGCATATAGAATTTAAGGTTTCATAGCGATTAAGGTTTTTCTCAAGTTTAGGTTAATTTCTTACAATTACACATATTTAGGGTTAAAGGTTTTTGTATGCGATTAAAGTTATGATTAATAAGTTAAGGTTTTTCATATTCGTTTTAAGTTTCGCATTTAAAATTTTAATTGATTTTAAACTTAGCGGCTCTGTTAACTTAAGAAAATCATCTACAATACACGAGTTTGATTTTATACTCGAAAGGCTAGATTTGTGAGATTTACATCAACCTACTAATGAACCTAGAGATAGTTCAATCTTCTAGCTCTACAACTTCACATGGGATCATTAACATTTGGAACTCCTTCACATAAGCATGAACACTTGATCCTCCTTGCCTTAACTCCTACAACCTTTTGAACACATCTAGTAAATAGTAGCTTAGAACAGATCTCCTTACCTTCATCTCTTCTTAATTTCTAACTTCTCTCTTTCCTTTTCTTCATCGTATAACTTTCAAATTTTTCGACCATAAGGTGGCATATCCTATGAACTTAACTATGGCTAATCTTAGCTGGTGTTATCAAGCACTTCATGACACTCAAACTACTTTTAATTTTATCTACCCAATCTAGGTAATCTTTAGCATCACCACCACCAGAAAAGTTTTGAATTTGTAATCTTAGTCCTTTTACCCTAGGACCTCAAGCATTCTCTTTTTCAAGTTCATAGTACTCCTCTTCTTCATCACCTAACTCCTCATCCTCTCCTTCTTTCTCCTCTATTGCAAGCCTTTGTCAAGAAGATCTATCTACTCCTTTAGCTTATTGTTGTCAAACTAAGATATTAGCTCAACCAAGTCAACCATTACCTCTATCAAGTAGTTCATTTACTTGGCCTTTATTTGGGTCATCTCTTACTCTTTGCCTATCCTCATTTATGGTAGATACAAGGTTATTCACTAGGTTGGCGAGCTTATTCAATCACTCTTTTGAAATTGGGGTATAAAACTTCCTAATTGGCCTTGACCATTATGAGCATCACTCTCTTGGTTTTCAAAAGTTCCTTAAACGTTAAAATTTGACGTTATGCAAGGGATCAACAACTAAAAAAACTGAACTTCACTCAAACCTTTGTCAAAACCTCTTTTCGAACAACTGCAACCCAATGTTACATACTAACAATAGCAATGTTACCTAGCACAATGATAAATTGACCAAAACTAAACACTTTGCTTCATGAACACAAAACAATGAAAAATAAAGTATTTTACTTCCTTAACCCAAGATGCTACTTTAATACTCACTACAACCACTCATAACCTCTTCGAGAGTTCTCAAACCTCAACCTACTAACTACATAGGACACACTACAGTAGTTCACAAAGTTCCAAAAACTTACTTGAACATAGCTAAGCTCTAATACTCGGATGATATGGATCACTAGGAATGCTACACATGACAACCAATATCATGCATAACCAAAGGGGTAGGTCTGAACCTTAGGATGGTCTAAAAGATAAATGGGAATTGATGGTTTAGCAAACCTGCGCACTAACTCTAAGGATATGACCCACTATAGAGCCATACATGGACCAGCTACCTTGCTAAATGTGATGCACTAGTCTAAGCTAGTTAGGTTATGTAAACCCCTAATATTATCAACCTAGCTTTTGAAATAGACTCAACTATATTAGACAATTTAGGAATTGATAAGGCTAATGAAAGTGAAAACCCTAAAAGAATTAATCAATTGCGTAAAGAACTTTTCTACCCTAAATGTTTCTAAATGCTAAAGATTTCATTCAAAAGTGATAGAAACCCTAAAAAAATGATTACCTTAAAGACATATGTGCACTAATCCAACATGATATACCCTAAAACCCTAATTGATAATATAATGCTCATATTTTGCCAAATCATTAGTAAAAGGTTAGAGATGACCCTCATTCATGCTTATATGAGTCGAATCCTCAAGTAATCCATTAGAAACTAAGATTATGAGTCATAGATTATATTTATCCCTTAAGTATGTGATTAAGATAGTCATACTTAGAGTTAAGGTTATAGTTGAAGATTAGGTTACATGTAGTGAACTTTAATACTCAAATTAGTTCTTTTTGCACTGTTATCCAAAGTAGTTTATCAAATGAGATATATGAGCTATAAAGACCTAAAGTAAGACCTCATCAACTATGTTTACTAATCAATTCATCAAATACCTCATTTCCTTCATTTTTCCCTTAATTTCCCTTAATTACTACATTATGTGCACAAAATTACACATACTTAAGGAAAGTTGACCAAGTCAACAAAAGACTAAAAGATAAAGAAAATATCTACTCCTTCATGATGGCTTTTCTTTTCCTTTTCTTTTTGGTTTTTCTTTTTCTTTTCCCCTCAATTGTTGCCGTCCACTTATTCCCTTATAGACCCCACCATTTGCCTTCTTCCATAATCAACACAAGACAAAAGAAACAAAACAAAAACAACTCCCTCTTGTCGTGACCTTCTTCTTCCTCTTTCACTTTCACAATTTCACTTTTTGTGTCCATAACTCCAACACAATTAAAGGTATATCTTTAAGTTGTTTTATGTTGCTTTATATTATTCATTAGTTAGTTAATTAGGTAGATTAGATAAGTAGTTATGTGTTTAGTGTTGTCTTGAAGAAGAGGAAATAAAGTTCCCATCTTTAAGTGTAGGAATTAGGAATTATGAAAAAGAAGAAAGGAAGACATGAGTATATGCTCATAAGTATGTGCACATAAGGGAATACTAAAAGAACACAAGTATGTGAACCTTTGTACATGAGTATTTACCATGTATATAACCTAAATCAAGACCACATTTAACTATACATACCTATACTACACTAAATGCATACATAAAAACACAAAAGAATGGAATTGGGAAGATTTTCTTAAGAAAAGATTAGGCATAAGAATTTTTGTATAAAAATACGTATCCAACCATATAGGTATATGAGTAGGTATAAACATATAAATATGATATAAGTTTAAGTAGATGTATAAGTATATATATGTATAAGGTATATGTACATAAGTATAAGAGAAGAGGTAACATGTACATAATACATGTACATATGACATAAGCATGAGGAAAGGCTTATGTAATCATATGATGAGGTAAGTGATGAGGTAAGCACATGATGATATAAGCCATTACATAAGCAAGTGATGACATAAGCAATGACATAAGTAAAAGATGATGTAAGCGATGACATAAGCATAGGTTTAGAAAATGAGAAAAATAAGAAAAGTGTAGGTAATTAGGTACTTAAATTAGTAAATCCTAATACACCTTCTAAATTAGATTATACCTAATTCAGTACATGAATTAGTAATAGCAAATTAAAATCCTTCAATTATAAGAATTTAAGGAATAAAAGATATAAATATAAGTAATAAGAGTACTTAAGTGTTCATAGCTAAAAATTTCTATAAGTTTCGTTCATAACATAAAACAAGGGTCTTAACATCCAAAACAGACATTACTGTGTGAATATACGTCCGAAAACGATGAAAAACGACTATAAATTCATAAATATCAGAAATAAAATGGCAAAAGTTACATACGATTGATAACAAAGTCTAACCGGGTAAAAGTTGATAGTAATCTAAGTAGAATTAGGTAATTAGATGTTTAGAATTATTAGTTAACTCAAGTACTTACTAGCGTTATCGAATCATAATGATCAGGTGACCTCGAGGTGAGCGAGGACCTTCTGATCGATTACTACGATTAGGGCGCGTCACCATGGCCGAGTGAGTATTTGCCCTATGATTCCATACTTGATTGTGATTGTAGATAGTGAACTCAAATATTGTTGTTAATTGACTACTGTATGGGGTTTGGGGAAATGCTTGTATATGTAACTGTATGTTATATTGTGAATTTACCTTAAGTATAGAAAATGCCTTGTTTATTGCATGGTAGTATAGAAAATGATTGTGTGTACTATTGGATGGTCACAGCATAATTTGAACTTAATTATACTCGACCTATAAAAAGAAATTGGGACATGCATTAACATGCATAGCATGGATACTATTCCGGCCGTCACATCACACGGAGGTAAAGAGAGGCCATTCAGGGGTTGATATTATTAATTTATTTGATTTGTACGGTGCACTCGTACAAAATGACCTTACCCTGGCCCGCGGGAACACTAGGCGTTGGAGGCGCCAACTACTTGGCTAAGGGTCGAGTCTAGAGGCCTCCGTTTAGGGGTAAGTGTGGACTGCGGGGGCCCACTCACAATTATACTAGAACTTGGGTTTTCTAGAAATAAAAGAATTATTTGATATAAGTACGGAATGTGGAGTTCCGTACTAAAGTAAGTTCTAGTATAATGCCCAGATCTTATTAGTATCGTGTAAACTCAAACCCTGACTTTGGAGGGCGTTAAATCTGAGTTACGTATATGAATTAGTTAATTATACGTATTGTTTGGCATTCTGGTTCATCATTCATTCATATGCGTGAGTATAATGTATTTATAACTTATCTGTAGTATAGCTGAGGGTTTTGCCTATTCATAAAGGTAGGACGAAGGATGCTACAGGTTAGCTTAGGGACTTAGGCAAGAGCGAGCTGTCATGTATACTGAGAGAGAACAGTTTATGTAGACTCTTACTCATGTACTTTTGTTTATCTTAGTATTATAGACTTAGACATACTTAATTACTGTGTATTGTAAGCTTTATAACTTAAATTTTATATAAATATGTTTGTGTGATGATATTATGTGAATCTGGATATTCTTTGGAAACTAGTGGTTGTAGAGCTTTATATATTATGTGAAGAGTTCTTGATTGGAAGAGTAACCAATCAGGGGTTCTTCGTACAGTATACGACGTTTGCCACGACTAAGCCGTCCTTAGTTCGTGATAGGTTACTTGCTACAATCCTTGCTAAAGGGACTAAAAAGAGTAAAGGAGTCCCAAGTAGAGAAAGCACTTATTACGCTAAAAGAGGAATGTTCTGTATCCAATATTTAAATGATGATCTCAGCTGATACATTTATAGGGTATTTATATGCCCTAATTAGGGTAAGTCCTAGGATTCCTATAGTTATAAAATTAGATGCCTACTTGAAATGGAAAATGATAATAGAGAAAGGATAAATTGGTAATAATAGGAAAAAAATATCCTCCATTAGGATAATATGGATGTTAAAGAAAGAAGACGCGTATCACACTGTCAATCTAGTAGTCCAAATAAGTGCTGGTTGCTAAGTAAAGTCAAGCTGGTTGGGTCAGCTTCAAGTTGGCAGCTCAGTAGGCTAGGGGTCTAAGAAGTAGTTGATTGGCAAGTATGGGCTTGGCATCATGCATATGGTAAGCTAACTTAGTAATTGGTTAGCTTGAGTTAGGACACTCATTAGCTTAGCAATAAGCTAGGTCATTGTTTGACTCTAGTTATGCTTAGTAGTGTCAAGTCTCCATTTCCTTTTATTTGCAAGAAAGTGAATATTTCAGAGGAGATTGAGAGATTTACCAGATCAGCTTGAAGGAATTGCACCTCTTCTAAAGTGAATTCCTTCTCAACAACTTAGCACATGAAGGCAATAAGGCTATGTGCTTAAGATCATGTAATTGGCCCTTGATTCTTATCACATAGCCTAATTTTCTTTTTGTTTTAAAGAGTCTTTGTTAGATAAGTTTCCAAAACCCTAGTGATCCAATTTTCACTATCAACAATTGGCATCACCTACTTCTTGAAACCCAGTGGTAACTAAGACAAGAACCAAAGATGGCAATACTCCGAGGAGCACTAATACCCCTCACGTGGCTTAGGAAGAAAGATCCCACAACAACACACTCTAAAAGTGCATCTTGTGGAGGTGAATGATTTACCTAGACAAGTTTAAGTACAGAATGATGATGACTTGTGTATTATAGGCTTAGAGGCCATATGCACTAGATTTGCTAAAGAGCTTGAGGAATATTGAGCATTTAGCTACTTACTTTCCCTAAAAAGCAATTGTAGATATGAGTTTACAAGACTTAGAGGAGTATATTAGAAGGTTAGTAGCAGAAGGAACCTCTAAGAGAGAAGCAAATACAAGGGGTAGGCAATTAAGCACCTTTGTTTAGGAAATTGTAGAAGAAGTTCCCCACTAAGTATTCGATTGCCTCAAGTAGACACTTATGATGGGAAAAAAGACCTAGATGATCACCGAAATACTTTCCCTACTTTGAAGGAATTGTACAGACTCTCTAATGTTATTGCTTATCAGGTGTTCCCCTCTGCTTTAAGGAAATCATAGAGCAATTGGAATTAACAGTATTGGATATGAAGGAATTCGATGCTATACTAGGAATGGATTAGCTAACTGAACATCAAGCGAATGTGGACTGTGACGAAAAGATAGTGGTATTTAAGATGCTTGATGGAGAAGAATTTCACTCTAAAGGAAGCTCTAGAAATGTAACCCCTTGAATAAGCTTCCCAAGCAAAGCCTAGAAGCTTATAAGAAATGGTAACATAGGATTTCTAGCTCCAATAATAGATACCTAAGTTCAAGAAGTGAGATTAGAAGATATACCAATAATATTGAATATCCTAAGGTTTTTCCTAAGGATTTGCCTAGATTACCACTAGATGGGGAGATTGAATTTACTATAGATCTTATACCAGGCACTGCACCTATCTTTAAGACACCCTATTAGGTGGCTCTTACAAAATTAGTGGAATTTAAGAAGCAACTACAAGAGATACTAGACAAAGGATTCATAAGGCTAAGTACATCATTATAAGGTGCACCTATGTTATTTGTTAAGAAGAAAGATGGAAGTCTTTGGTGATGTATAGATTATTGAGAATTGAACAAAGTGACAATAAAGAACAAATACCCTAATTCCTAGGATTGATGACTTATTCGATCAGTTGAAGGGATTCATAGTATTCTCTAAAATAGATTTACAATCCGGTTACCATTAGTTGAAAATTAAGGAAGAAAATGTACATAAGAGTACTTTTAGGACTAAGTATAGGCATTATGAATTTTTAGTGATGCCGTTTGGGCTAACGAATGCTCCTATTGCATTCATGGATATGATGAATTGTCTCTTTAAAAAGTACCTAAATAGGTTCATAATTATGTTTAGTGATGATATCTTAATATACTTAAGGAGCAAGGAGGAACATGTAGATCACTTAAAGATTATGCTTGAGACTCTTAAAGACAACAAACTTTATGTGAAGCTAAAGAAGTATGATTTTTGGTTGGATTAAGTAAGATTTCTTGAACACATAGTATCTAATACGACAATAGCAGTTGACCCTGTAAAAGTGAAAGTAGTAATAGCATGGATAAGGTCAACCACTATAATAGAAGTGAGGAGTTTCTTAGGAATGGCTAGTTATTATAGAAGACTTAGTGCAAACCATGACCAAGAATAGATAAGACCAATCATTGGATGGGTCTAAGCTTATAGAAAGCTCGAAAGAACTAATGGAAGAAAGTGTGAAAGGAATGAATGATGAATGAAAGGTAAGCAAAACCTACGAACAACTCTAGAGGATGTGACACACCAATGGAACTTCTAAGGACTCATGGCACAATTCAATATGATGTACGAATCGGTCTGATGAGGTTACTCGCTACCTACCCTTGTTTAAGGGTTAGGATGAGAGTGATGCAAAGAGTAAATAGAGTATTTATGCAAGGAAGAAAATACTCAAGTGTATTAAGGATAATTTGATCACCTTATAGCTATAAGTACAAGGGTATTTATACCCACAAGTTAAGGCAACTTACCTTAAAAGGAAAAGACAAAAAGGGAATTTCCTATGGAAGTAATGTATAAGATACAAAATGGTAAAAATGAATATATAAGAAAAACAATCATTGGTGCAATGGATTCTGCACATAATACTATATATGTGTTGATGCTACATTAGCAAAGTTGTTAGAAGATGCAGACAAAAAAGCACAGATAGATGGCTTGTTCAAGCAAGGATGGCTTAGTCAATCCGTAATCAATCCGGAGTCTCTCTTTCTCAACTTCTCAATAAGGAAGATGCAGAATAATTGGTCGACTCAGGCGTTAGTGAGTAATCTTCAATTCGGCACACTATAGAAAGATATGTAGTCATACGGTTCAACACGTAGTCATACGGTTCAACACTAAGGGTAACTCAATAAGGAAGTACTCGACCTCAGTAGAGGTTGGTTGGAATAGAAGGATTCGTTGTGCTAATCCCTTTAATGCTCAAGCTCAATTATCGGTGAGAGGTCCGGTAGCTTAATTCCTATCATTCCCTTCAAGTTGTTTTGGATTTAGGATCAAATCCAAATGGTGTTCACTCAATTCTTCATCAATATGATATGGACAAAAGTCCGCAATGTTGAAGGCATCAAAAACCCTAAAGTCCTCAAGCAATTCCAATTTATAAGCATTATCATTGATCTTTTAGAGAATTTTGAAAGGTCCTTCCGTTCTTATAGATAATTTATTCCTCCTCTTCTTTGAGAACTGTTCCTTACTGAGGTGTAACCACACCAAATCTTCTAGCTAATATTATTTAGCTATTCTAGCCTTGGTCTTTTCTCACATTCTTCTAATAGATATGCTGAAGGATTGTGTTTTGGCCAATGCATTAAGGCCCTCTTGCATAGTTACTGGTACAAGTATGTGGTCGAGGGGCAACTTAGGATTGAACCCATAGATCACCTCAAAGGGAGAATGCTTAGTGGTGTCATGTACTGTTCAGTTATAGGCAAACTCAACCACTAGTAGGCAGATGTCTTAATCAACCAAGTTCTTCCTTACTACAGCTCGAAGCAATGACCCTAATGTACGATTAACTACCTCTGTTTAGTTGTCAGTTTAGGGGTGACATAAGGTACTGAAGAGTAATTTGGTTCTCAATTGACGTAATAAGGTTTCCTAGAAATGGCTCAAGAACTTTGGGTCTCTATTGGAGATTACACTTCTCGATACGTCATATATCTGCACAATCTCCTACAAGAAGAAAGAAGCACTAGCCGAAGCATCATTAGTTTTGGTGCAGGTCAGGAAGTGTGCCATCTTATTGAACCTATCTACAACAACCATTAAAAAATCTTTGCATTAGGCAGTTCGCGGCAGTCCGAGAACAAAGTCCATGCTTAATTCAATCCATGGCCTTATTGGAATAGGTAGGGGCATTGCTCTCCCTTGCTTAGCTCGACACTTGGCCTTCTTACATACGGTACAACTCTCGACAACTCGGTGCATATCTCTCCTCATTCTCGGCCAAAAGAATCAATCATTTAATAGTTCATAGGTTCTTTCTCCAACATGTCTAGAAATTCCCCTACTATAGGCTTCCTTGATTAGTAGCTCCCTCAATGAACTAATCGGCATGCATAATTTTCCACCTTGGAACAAGTAGCCATCCTACACATGATACTTATCCACTGTCCTCCCATCAATGCATTACGAAATTATGGATCTAAAGTGTAGATCCTCAGAGTACTATTCTTTGATACTTACAAACCCAAACAGTTTGGTATGTAGTTTTGTTAAAAGTGTATATCTCCTCGAAAGAGCATCTATAACTACGTTGCTATTTCCCTACTTAAACTATATTACAAAATTGAATCCTTCAAGGAATTCAATTCATCTCGCCTATCACTTCAACAACTTAGTTAAACTTTAAAGGTACCTCGACGATTCATGGTCAGTATATATGACAAATTCTCTCGACAGTAAATAGTGCTGCCATACTTGCAGTGCTCGGATCAGTGCCAAAAGATCCTTATCATACATAAAGTAATTCAACTGTGTCCTTAGAGCTTCTTACTGTGGAAAGCAATTAGTTGGCCTTCCTACATCAAGACAGTGCTTATTCCAACGCTTGATACATCACACTCCAACTTAAAGATTTTCTTGAAGTTAGGCAGAACTAACATCGGGGCAGAGGTCAATCTTTTTTTGTATCTCGGTAAAGCTCCTCTCCTCCCTTTCCCCCCATCAAAAGTCGGTGTTTTTCTTCATTAGTTCAATAAGTGGCATAGCGAGGGTGTTGGAATTCCTGATGAACCTTTTGTAAAATGAAACCAGTCCATAGAAACTTCTTACATTGGAATACGTAGTAGAAGTCAACCACTTGATATCTGCTCAAATCTTTTCATCATCGACTTGCAAGCCTCCTCTACTGACTACATAGCCTAGGAATACCACCTCTTCCTAGTAAAAGCAACATTTATTTATATTGCCAAATAGTCTCTCGGTATAGAGGATATCCAAAACTACTTTAAGATATTCATAGTGACTCAGCATGTCGGCATTGCTGTCCAGGATGTTGTCAAAGTACACTACAATACACTTCCCTATGAGATGTCTCAATATATGGTTCATTAGTCTTATGAAAGTGTTCAGGGCATTCGATAAGTCGAAGGTATGACTATCCATTCATAAAGTCCATGTTAAGTCTTGAATGCAGTCTTCCATTCGTCTCTTAGCCTCATGTAGATTTGATGGTAACCAGATCTAAGATCAATCTTGTTGAAAATCTTAGCTTCACTGAGTTCATCTAACATATCTTCTAACCTCGGGATCAGATACCTGTATTTGATCGTGATCTTATTCACAGCTCGGTTATCTATATACATTTGCCAAGTTCCATCCATCTCTGGTACTAAAAGTATAGGTACAACATAAGAGCTGAGACTTTCTCTTACATAACCTCTCTCCAATAACTCATTAACTTGACGTTAGAGCTTAGAAGCCTACTCAAGATTCATCTAATAAGCTAACTTATTTGATAGTGTAGCACAGGGTACTAAGTCAATGTAGTGCTCTATTCCTCGAGTTAGGAGAAACTCCTAAAGTAACTATTTTGGGAACAAGTCAACATATTCATCTAAAAACTCCTTGATCTCTTAAGGTAACTAAACCCACTCCTTCATTTTCAATAGTCGCCTAACCAACAAAAGGGTCAACTAATTAGCATTGATGGCCTCTCGAAGCTTAGCTCTACTCATCACCAGAGCCTTCTTCAATCTACGAGCAAGTTTCTTCAGTAGCTTATTAACTTCTCTTAGCGGCATCAAATTCAGCGTGATCTTCCAATCATCCTTCTTAAACATATATGTATTCCTGTAATCGTCATGTATAACTTTCCTATCAAACAACAACGATCTACCTAGTAGTACGTGGGAAGCATTCATAGGTAGCATGTTGTAGAAAATTTGGTCAAAGTAATTCCCTATAGTGATTGACAGTAATATTTACTGAGTGACATATAATGCTCTTTTCTCATTCAACCAGTGCAACTTGTACGGCCTTAGATGTGCAACAGTCAATAAGTTCAGTTTTGAAACAAGATCAGCTGATGCCACATTAGTGTAGCTTCTACTATCCACAATGAGGGTACATACCTAATCATTCACCTTACAGGTGGTACAAAACAAATTCTCTCTTTGCTTTTCTTCTTGCAAAGGTTCCACATTCATAATGCGTTAGATAACCAGGAGTAACTTGTCCAAGTCCTTAGCAAACACGTCCTCATCAATCAACTCTTTTTCGGTACTTTCTTTCTCAATAGGAACCTCTTTCTCTTTAGGTTCCTCATCCATACTTTCTACTTATAGCTTCCAGATGTCTCTCTTGATGACCATCATCTATTGATTCAGGCATTGAGCAACCATGTCTAAACCCTTATCACTTAAAGCACTTGATCTGGCTAGTCTTCTTACCAAACCCTTGCTTCTTTTCATAAGTTTAGGTCGGTACTTTACCATCAACTCAACCTTTCTACTCGGCTCTTACACAACCTTTCAACTCAACTCGGTTCTCAATAGAGTTCAGTAACTTGCCTACCTTAGTCAGCTAGTTGGCATCCTCCCCGGTACTCGACTACTTCTTTGCCTCTTTACTGGCTGGGCCATCCTAACAGCTTCATCCCTTGCATCAAATCGTTAGAGCTCCACAACGTCTTTAATGTCTCCACTCAACTCGATAACGAATCTTGAGACTATTCGAGCTGGTGGTTCCTCTACTTCACAATGGATCATGAGCATTTGAAACTCTTCAACATACTTGTCAATAGTTCGGCCTCCTTATCTCAACTCCTAAAGTCGAGTGAAAGTATCTTAGAGATAAGTTTCTAGTACAAATTTGTTTCTAATGCGAATCTGTTTTTGAGTATTCTCTTCATCTCCAGCCAAGTATTAATCTCTCGGTAGCCCTTTTGTCTTCTCATGGCTTAAAAATTCTTCTATTACATGGCAGCATATTTGGAGAACTCAACAACAGCAGTTCCCACCTTCACATAATCTTCATATTGATAATAATCAAACACATGCTCCATCTTCTCTTCCTATTCTAGATACTTATCAGCATTCCTAGATCTGTTAAAACTCGGAATTTGAAGCATCACATGGTCAAATACTCTAGGGATTTGTACACACTCTTCTTCAAAATACTCTTCTTCCTCTTAATTAAGCTCTTTCAGGTCTATCCTTTGCCTTACTTGTCCACTAACTCCTCTACCTCAAATGGGTCAAGTTGGGTTTTGATCTCTAATAGGTTGAGCAACCTGTAAAGTATTTTGCATGGACTTAATGTGTTAGCAAAATAGCGCATGAATAGTCGGGTCAAATCTACTAAAGGTTAGCTACCTCATCGAGTCTCTCAACAATACTTCTGAGAGTTTCCTGAGACTATCATCCATGGTAGAGGACTCCACTATCATTGTTAGTACCAACATTCATACTTGGGTCTATCATTTTTCCTCATAAATTCAAAGCTCAAACAAACATTTCAAGAAATTAACAGTTAACAACATAGTAGTCAAATGAATACAGTAACTTGCTCTATTTCACATACGTAAAACAGAGTAACAAAATCTCAAGAAGAATCAACTATAGTTCACATGAAAACTCTACTCTAATACCAAGATGGTGCAAACCGTAACTAAGAATAGATAAGACCGGTCACTGGATGGGTTGAAGCTTGCAGAAAGCTCGAAAGAACTAATGGAAGAAAGTGTGAAAGGAATGGATGACAAATGAAAGGTAAGCAAAACCTATGAACAACTCTAGAGGATATGATGCACTAATGGAACTTCCAAGGACACATGGCACAATTCAATATAATGCACGAATCGGTCTGGTGAGGTTACTTGCCACCTACCCTTGCTTAAGTGTTAGGATGGGAGTGATGCCGAAAATAAACAGAGTGTTTACATAAGGAAGAAACTACTCAAGTTTATTAAGGATAATCTGATCACCAAACAGCTATAAGTATAAGGGTATTTATACCCATAAGTTAGGGTAACTTGCCTAAAAAGGAAAAGTAAAAAAGGGCATTTCCTATGGAAGTAATGTACAAGATACAAAAGGGTAAAAATGAATATGCAAGAAAAATAATCGTTGGTGTAACGGATTTTGCACATGATACTATACACGTAGAGATGCTACATTGGTAAAATTGTTAGAAGATGTGAACAAAAAAGTATAAACAGATGGCTTATTTGAGTAGGGATGGCTTAGTCAGTCTAGAGTCTCTCTTTCTTGGCTTCTTAGCAAGGAAGATGCCGAGTAATTGGTTGGCTTAGGTGCTAATGAGTAATCTTCAATTTGACACACTATAGAAAGATGCATAGTCAAACAGCTCGGCATCAAAGGTGATTCGACAAGGAAGTATTCGGCCTTAGCAAGGGTCGATTGGAGCATAAGGATTCATCGTACCATTCCCTTTAGTCCTCAGGCTTAGCTGTAGGTTAAAGGTTCGATAGCCTAAATCCCATCAAGACTTGTATAGGGCTTCTCTAAAATAGCTATGCCATTGACCTTATTGACACGAAAAGATGTTAGATTTGAATAGAATGATAGGTGTGAAGAAAGTTTTAGGAACTTAAGAGAAGATTGGTAACCACTCTAGTGTTAATGATATCGGATGGATTTGGAGAGTAGGTGATTTATTGTGATGCTTCTAAAAGTGGGTTAGGATGCATATTAATGCAAAATGATAAGGTGATTGCCTATGTTTCGAGATAACTTAGACCATACAAGTGGAACTACCCAACTCATGATTTGGAACTTGCAGTTGTAATAGTTACTTTAAAAATATGGAGTCATTACTTATATGGAGAGAAATGTAAGGTATATACTGATGACAAAATTTTAAAGTATATCTTTACACAAAAGGAATTGAATATGAGGCAAAGGCATACTGAAGGATTATGATCTTACAATTCATTATCACCTTAGGAAAGCTAATGTAGTAGTTGATGCATTAAGCAGGACGAAGTTTGGTAATATCGTTGCACTCATTACAAATCAACAGGAATTGATTGAAGAAATGGAGAAATTGAGCTTAGAAGTTGTAATAAGAGAAGAAAGCAGTATGTTGGCTAATCCGAGGGTAAAACCTATATTACTTGAGAGCTTTAAGGAAGCTCAAAAGGAAGATGTAGAGCTACAAAGGATTAAAAATGATATTGAGTAACACCCTAACTTTAGAATTGATGATGTAGAAATGTTAAGATTTAAAGAACAACTTTGTATGACAAAGGATTCAAAAGTTAAAGAGGTGATATTAAATGAAGCTCATAGTGTAAGATATTCCCTACACCCTATGAATAATAAGATGTATAAAGACTTGAATTAGAAGTTTTGGTGGATAGAGATGAAAGGAGATGTGGTACAATATGTATCGCATTGTATGACTTGCTAGAAGGTGAAGGCTAATCATTAAAGACTAGGAGGATTATTATAACCTTTACCTATACTTGAGTGGAAATGGGAGCATATAACAATGGATTTTGTGAGTGGTTTATCAAGGACAAGGAAACAATATGATATCATTGCATTATAATAGATAGGCTCATGAAATCGGTGCATTCTTAGCCATAAGGCAAACGGCGACATTCTCTCAACTAATAGAAGTTTATATCTAGGAAATGGTTTGTTTACATGGTGTTCTGGTATCAATAATAACTGATCATGATTCTCATTTTATGTCTCGATTTTGGCAATCCTTACAAGTAGAAATGGGAACCAAGATGAACTTTAGTACTGCTTATTGTTACGACCCATGACTCAAGAGAGCTAGTTATGGTATTCGCTGTATACCATACAAAGGACTATAGATTGATATCCATTTCAATTGAAAACCCTTCAATGCGATATACAAGGCTACTACAACAAATAACAACCTAAAGTTAGGCAGGTGCAAGTAATATCATTGTATTATAATAATTACAAAACTATTGAAATGTAAATAACACATATATATATAAAAGTTTACAAATGAGAAGTCGGTAATATCTCATATTACAAACTGTTAACACATCATATTATATATTAAGGTTCAAAATCTAAATACAATAACATAAGTCCACTCCTATCTCTAATCTTATTCTCACATCAACCCATTGAGGTACTACTAACCTTAGGCATCTGGTGGCCCAACTCTATGAATAGATTAGCTTGTGAAAGCAAACTACGAAGGTATAACCTAACTAGCTTAGTGAGATAATACCCTAACTATACAATAAGCAAGATTATACAATAATTTAATTCAATCAAATGAATGAATGAACAATCAATATGCCATATAAATACATGCAAGTAACTAGCTACTACATATAACTCAGATTTAATGCCCTCCGAAGTCAAGGTTAGAAATATATCGGTACCAGTCAAATCTAGGTTTCATACTAGAACTTACATAATAACGAAACTTTGTGTTTCATATTAAAAAATATAATGGTATATCTATTTTTAGTTTTAGTAAAAATCCAGTTCTACATATGATTGTAAGTAGGTTCATGCAGCCTTTACTCACCCCTAAACGAAAGCCTATAGACTCGTCCCTTAACTAGGCGGTTAGCACCTCTAATACCTAGCGTTCCTACGGGCCAGGGTAGGGTCATATCATACGTGTGCACCGTACAGAATACTATAATCACAATAATCAATCTACGTATGGTCTCTAGCTACCTCCATGTGATGTGATGGTAGAGTTAGTTATATAATACATGATTATGTGTGTTTCGATTTAGTTCTTTCAAGTCGGGTAATGTTAAGTCCATTTATTAAGTGATCAATAAGGTCATAGATAGATTAGTTCCTATCAAATTTACTATACAATAAACAGTATTTTATTATACTTTAAAGTAAATTTACTATTAACAAATAGTATCATAAACAAGCATAACCTAGCCCTATATAGTATTCAATTATTAATAACAATTTATATTTACTATCTACACACACAAGCAAGTACGAAATTATTAGGAATACTCACTCAACCATACTTAAGTTAAGGATGATAATAGTCGGATGGTAATTTGGTGTTGATGTCATGATCACTTGACAATAGGGAATACGAAAGGTAATAAGTTTGGGAATTAAATAATTAAACTAGTATTGTATTTTGTACTGTTTACTTAAATTAGCTATTTCTTTACGTGAAATTGTTGATTTTAGCGTTTTACTTAATCACGTATAACTTTTTTTATTTAGCATGGATCTTTATGAACTTATAGTCTATTTCAATCATTTCCAAACATAGTTTCTCGTAGTAAGGTTCGTTTTAGTTGTTATAATATTTTTGGTCTAGTTGACTATAATTACTCATTTTTACTTATTTTTGGGGTTTAAGATTTATTAATTCAATTTTTTTCTACTTTATCATTTTTCTAATTAAATAATTATTTAATATTATTATTAATTATGAAAATTACTTAATTTATTCTTAATGTGATAACGTAGCAACATATAGAAGTGCTACGTATCCTTTTGTAATTTTTCCCATATTTTCTATTATTTTCCTATTTCTTTGTATTTTACAGTATATTTATATATTAATATTTAGTACTATATTTTATTAAATTTTCCAAATTACTTATTTATTATACTTTCTCCTAATATTATGGTACACTTATAAATATATTTATTAATTTACTTTATTAAATTAATATTATAGTATATTATATATGCACTATTTAAATGTACTCATATTTCTACATATATGATACTACTCATAGACATACATTTATACATATAATATACTTATGTACTAAATATTCTAATCTTAAATATATGTTATAAACTATATGTATGAGTATAATATACCCATATTTGTGCTTTATATACATATGTATATATACGGTTATATTATGTGTTTTTATATATATTAAAATACATAAGATAAATATAATATACAAAAATACATGCATATCCAACATGTCTAACACACTTATATACATATACATATAGAATTTTTTTTTATAAAATGAAAATATTAAGTATATATACATAAATATCTACTATACAAATACATACATATATCCTAAAATTAAAATACTAAGTTTATATATACATATACCTACTATATACATATACATATATTTATACATCATATAATAAAATAAATACTATGTACATACACGCACACACACACATATACACATACATACACACACACACACACACACACACACACACATATATGTATATATATATCCATTCATGCATACATAATAAAAAGAATACTATGTACATATATATACATATATACATAATCACGTATACATATGCATACATACCTAAGTAAGGAAAAATATAGTATATATATATATCTATATTATATATGCATACATATACATACTATATAATAAATATACTATGTATAAAATACATATATACCTACACTTGCATACATGTAAATAATAAAAAAAATACTCAATGTACATATGCATGTTATAGAATATATATATATGTGTGTGTGTATGTATGTGTGTATAAATAAATAGATAGACCTACCTAATCTCTTCAATAAATTGAATGATAGAAATCCTTTTTTTCTTCTTGTTCTTCTTAATGCGCTTGCTAAGTTTGTGTATTTTGTTTTCTCTTTTTGGTTTTGTTTTCCTAGGTTCCAAATGTGCTCATTTGCAGGAGAAAGTGAAGCAAATAAAAATGAGAAAATAAAGGAACAAATTTAACTAGATTAGGTATTAAATGGGATAAGACAACCTAATCATATCTTCTTGTTTTATCTTCATAAAGCAACACCTAGAGGAGTTAAGAAAAACGTGGGCTACTAGAATTTTTCAAGAAACCAACGTGGCAATAGGGAAAAGAAAAACATGAAGAAGAAAAAGGAAAAGAAAAAGGGAAGAAAAAGGAAAATAAAAATAAAAATATTTAATATTTTCAAAATACAAAAATTATAAAATTAGTATTTATAAATTAATTTTGAGATTTTATAAAAATTTATTAATTTAATTGATATCCGTTACGTTTATAATATTTATGAGTTATTTCTGCATGTTCGTTAAGATTTCTACGCAATTATGTGATTAGTCGATAATTGCAACCAACTATAGTTATATTAATATTAAGTTATATTTATTCATTTTATAAGCTTAAAGTTATGATTTTAAGGTTTTTTTCAAATTCGAGTTCGATTTCGAATATTTACGCGTATATTGAATTTAAGGTTTTTGTACGCAATTTAGATTTTGATCGAGTTTTTAGGGTTTTTATTGTCAATACTATAGTCGGTTTCACAATTTAATAAAAAATTTATCTTACCTAGCCTTATCGACCTATGATATCATTTGGAATGCTTAGACTTAGATTAGGGTTTATACTATTGATTACGTAGGGTTTACACTTATCATCCCTAAAGTGATGGGCAAACGAAATGAACAATCTAAATTCTAGAGGATATGCTGAGAACATGTATGATGGGTTTTGGAGGGAGTTGGGATGACCATTTAGCATTGGTAGAATTTGTTTACTATAGCTATCATAGCACCATCTAGATGGCTCTATATGAAGCATTGTATAGACATAAATGTAGATGTCCTATATATTGGGATGAACTAAGGAACAAACAAGTCATTGGATCATCAATGTGACAATATCTTAAGGAGAAGGTATACATAATAAGGGAACAAATACAGACTACCCAAAGTTGTAAAAAAAGGTACACACATGTTAAAAGAAAGCTATTAAAATTCTAAGTAGGTGATTGGGTATTTTTAAAGATATCACCAATAAAGGGTGCAAGGTGATTTAGTATTAAGGGAAAGTTAAGTTCTTAATATGTTAAACCATATCAAATTAAGAAAAGGATTGGAAAAGTTGCGTATGAACGTAAATTACCCAATGAGATGGTAGGAAATCATAACGTATTTCTTATATCAACTTTGAGGAAATTTGTAAGTGATCCCATAAAGATATTGAATGTACCTATAGTGGAATTAAAGGAAAACCTTACGTATGTAGAGCATCCAGTTCGTATTTTGGATACAAAGGTTTAGAGATTGATGAACCAAGACATTGAGTATGTGAAAAGTCTTGTAGAGTTGACACACCACTGAAGAAGCTGCATGGGAATCAACAGAATTAATGAGAGCTCAACACCCTAAACTGTTTGTACAAGGTTAGTAATGCTATTATAATATTTTCTCAACTCGTTATTGAGATTTGAGGACGAAACCTTTTATAAGGGGGGTAGGATGTAATACCTTAGGATTTTGAGCCAATACAATTACCCTAGAATCCTAGCCCCCAAATATAGGGTACCAAGCTATATTATTCGTTTTATTTCAAACTTTACAATAAGTTTAGAAAAGTTAGATAAAGTATTCAACTAAAGTCAATTTCTCAAAGTAAGCTATATAAAAATATTAATTTAAGAAAAACGTCAATTTATCGATAAATCTAATAAATTCCAAAAACATAAAATTTGAGTTTTTAGATATAGTGAAATATTAGAGATAAGTTATTTAACTTATAAAAATAATAAATGAAGTTGAATTATATGTAATATACATATATTTACAAGTGATATACATCATAAGTATTAAATACATATGTATATTAATAATAAATTATTAAAATAAGTGAAATTAATATAAAATAATGGAAAATTAATAAAAAAAAAAAACAATTAGATGAGTCATCCAATGATGTGGCAGCCTAGGATCAATTGGAAATTTGAGTCAATAACTAAAATACAAGAAATTGACACTTCCTGCTTGGAAAGACAAAAAAATGACATGTGTATGCTGCATGTCTAATTTTTATTAAATCTAATTCATTTGGAAATTAGAAATAAGGCAAGCACACATGAACACAAGAAAATCGCTTAAGAAAATTTATTGAAAAATCAGAAAAAAATTAAGAAAAATAAAACAAAAATAGTGCATAGATTTGGTCTAAGACGTTTAAAGGGTTGTAGGAGTTTGGTGGTGGTAGCCATCTAGGGTCAAACAAAGGATCACCAGGGGAGGTTTCAACAAGGTTGGGTGGATAGAGGGTGGCCAAAGGCGGTCAGCTTAGATGAATCAAATTTTCGATCAAAACTTTGTAAATTTTTTAAAAATAGTAAATGATGTTATTTAATTATAAAATTTAGTTTTCTAGAGTTACTTTATGCATAGAATAATTTAGTAATTTTATTTTAGTTAAATAATTAGTGAAAATATAGGGTGCTTAAGAAATAAGTCTATTTAAACAAAAATTAGATTAAATTTTAGAAATATTAAATAATGTCCTTTCAAGCTGAAATTTTGTACGTAATGTACTTAAAATATGTATTTTATTCACAAGAGCTTTTTAAAATAAGTAAGTCTACTATTTATTGTAATTATATTGGATAAAACTAACAATTTTGCTATTTTGTTGAATTAATTAGCTTTTGATAAAATCAAAGTATGAGCCCTATGTATTATGATTTCTAGAAATTCATATTGATGTTTGGGACACTTGAATTTTATCTTATGATTAAATTCATTTATTTTTTTAAATTTCACTAATTTTTAATTAAAACCATAATTTTTGTAAAAATAGATAATAACTAGTTTAGTATAATTCATGGTCAATAATTAAACTACATATTTTTTTGAGTCTATAGGAATTTCCATAAAATTAATTGGGCTCACATACTATTTATTATGTATTTTAATATTGTAAACCTATACATTAGCCTAATATATGATATAGTAATTTCTACTAATGGGATATTTATTAAATATGTAAATCATTATTATTTTTTGGTACATAATGAATGTTGACCAGCTTAAGAAGTGAGGAATTTTAGGATTTTTAATTTAGATTTAGGGTTTATTTGAGTTAATTACGAAATTACAATATCGTACAGTCAAATCGGTAATACAAAAGGATATTTTTAAACTTTTAACAAAATTGATTAGTCTTAATTATTAAGATATTTTAATAATACTCAAAATAATGATCGTAATGTTATAAAGTTTACTTAAATTGGGTAAGAAATGAATAAAATACAATCGGAATAAGCTTGGGGAAACACAATAGTAAAAGCTTCTAAGAGTTTGGTATCATACTGTAGTTGACTTAGGGTCTATGTGTGTTTCCCAGGTATGATAGGTGAGGAAGGACTACATTGTGAAGCTTAAGATTTTACGCTATTATTAAGCCTAGGTAAGTTCTAATAATGTGTTAGATTAACTAAATAAATGATTTTGTTGAATGTGTATGTTGCCTAAGTGAGATATTTCCTCATTTATGATTGATTCATCGATGTGTATCTCTATTTGGAAAAACCTGGAAACCGAACTATCCTTTAGGGTGTTCACCTAAGTGAACGCTTTGTGAAGGACTGTAATATAAAGTTGAGAAACAAAGCTAAAGTTGAGATAGTTGAATTGTTTATAATTTGGAAATTGAGATTTGTACTTGATACTAGGTTAATGTACTATTTACTACATTCATGGCATGGCACGAAAGGACCCACGGGTCAAGTTTTTGAAAGCTTGAACATTGCTAAGTTGGCCTTTGAGCATATAAAGTTGCATTGCTTAACTTATTTTGGTTATGATGTGTAACCGATTATGTGTTGGATTTTTAAACCACAATGGGTGGTTTTGTTAGGGATTCTACTCCCAAGTCACTCCTTGTTGCCTTAAGTTCCTAAATGTAGTATCAAGATGCCTAAGTATGTGACTACCGAATGAAGAATTAGAAAAATATAGGATATTGATACCAATGCATGTCACATGCATGAGCATGGCACAAATTTCCTACATAGACAATTTGTATTGACGACTTGGATTATGAAATTAAATGCTCTATAGTACTAATCTCTATGAATGTGTGTTATGCTTGTTTTATAAACTCTCACTTAGCTCATAAAGAGTTGAGGGGATACTTGTGTATCCTCAAGTTATGAAGAGAATTAACTAGGCATCAACATCATCTAAGGAAAAGCCTTTGAGAGAACTTAGGATGGAGTCAATCACTTTTGAAGAAATCTTGCTATATTTTGATCTTAACTCCATGAAGGATTTGTACATATGAAATAAAAAAAAAAAAAAGTATTGTATTTTAGGTTTGGTTAAGTCTGACAAATGTAATCTTTTGTATAAATAGGTGTAAAGCTTAACTCCATTATAGTCTTTTATTATAAATAGAACTTTTGTTGAATATAAACAAGTATTCTTATGTAATGGTACATCTTTTGCTAAGCCATGATGTGATAACTCATTTCTCAAAAATAACTACCATTGATATCATTCTTAGTTAAGGTGGCTACATCTTAGAATTTAAGGGTCTACTTTCAGTGTATCTCATGTTAGAATTGATTGGATTAATGGTGTGGTCGAGGTATTAGTTAAGTCAGGGCAAAATCTTCTCTTAGTTTAATTCTTTAAAGTAGAAGGTGGTTATCTATAATTTTATTCTAGGTTGTTTTCTATATATACATATACATTCTTCCTAAACTAGCATTAATTTAATATTATGCCATTAACTTATCATAAATTAGCATTATACCCCTATATATCTAAGTCGAATAATGTATCCCCTATCATACCTATACAATTAGTCTTGTAAACCCTAGAAAATCAGTAATTTGAACCCTAATTTAAGTACGAGTGTCCTCAACTGTGTTATGAATGGATAAGGCTAGTAACAATAAAAGTTTATGAAATTTAATAAATCAAATATAACACCAATAATAAAAACCCTAGAAATTGATTAAAACCCTAAATTGTGTACCGAAACCCTAAATCCAATTTATGCACAATTATTCAAAATCGAACCCAAACTTAATCGAAACCTTAAAACTATAAATCTAAGCCTATAAAATAATTAAATATCACTCAATAATGATATAAGTGTAGTTGATTACGATTATCGACTAAATCGTCTAATCGTATAAAATTTTTAACGAAACCATTAAAATAACTTGTAAAAATTATAATTGTAATGGGTACAAATTAAATTAATAAATTTTTATAAAATTCCAAAATTAATTTATAGTAATTATTTTTATGATTTTTATTTTTAGAAAAATTACATATAACTATTTTTAATTTCCTTTTTCTTCCATTTTCTCTATTTTCCTTTCTTTATTTTTCCTTCTTTTCTTCCTCTCTTCTATTTTCCTTTTCCTACACATGAATTCCAGTTACAAATGCAGCAACCCATGTGCACAAATTTAATGTCCAAGTGTCACAAATTAAAGGGAGAAATGACAAAATAATAAAGTACATATCTTATCTTAATTAATGCTTAAATTAAGAGGATAAACTTCCTTATTTTTTAAAATTTTATTTGCTCCAAAAAAATTTGCTAATCATCACGCCTAAAAGAAAGAAATCTGGAAAAAAAAAATAGAAACTGAACAAAAAAGAAGAAGGAAAAGAAAGCAAAACCAAAAGGAAAACTAAGAACAAAAAGAAAATTAAGAAGAAGAAGGAGGAGGAGGAAAAGAAGAAGAAAATTTTGGAATACTACCAACAAATTTAGGTAAGTATATTTTATTTACTTATACATATGTATATTATATAGTATGTGCATGTATATACTAATTATTCTCTTACATATACATGTATGTATACATAAGTAGATAAACAAATGCATATGTATCCTTTATGT
>JAMXBB010000009.1:56042408-56149001 GCA_024138015.1 Lumnitzera littorea | reverse complement strand
TATATATATATATATATATATACATGTGCTTCATATTCATGTACACATGTAAGTTATTATTTTTCTTATATATATGTATATATATATATATGTGGCGTGAATATGTGTATATATATATATAAACCTAGTCTTTAATATATATGAGTAGAAGTGTAATAATAGGTATATGTATGTAAATTTATATCTAATATTTTCATATTACAAGAAATTTTGTATATATAGTTATACAAGTATTTATATATATATATATGTATATGATGGAATATTAGAAAATAATAATAATTTAATAAGTCTAAAATCTTAGAAATAGGTAAAAATAAATAACTAAGCTAAAATAAGTTTAAAATAATAAAATTATCAATTATATGATTTAAATAATTATTAAATCATAAATTTACTAAGAAAAAGCTGAAATTAATATTTTATAACTTTTTAAATTAAAATAAAAAATTTTGTGATATTTTCATATCATAGTTTGAACTGTGAGTCACAACGTCCAAAACGGACCTCACTACAAAAAAAATATTCTAAAAAACGATCAAAATAGATTATAAGTTTATAACGATTTGAGCTAAAACGAAAAAGTTATATGTGATTCGATAAAAAGCTCGAATCAATAATTTCGCATAACTAAGTAAAGTAAACATTACACATTACAATACTTGTTTAGCTTTAAATTCCTAAACTTACAATTTTCTATATTCCTTATTCTTAGGTAATCTCGACCTTGACCCTGAGTTGCCCTTGGATTATTACGACCCCTAAGTTGATTATGGCTGAGTGAGTTTTTCCTAATGATCCCATACTTGCTTGTGTTTGTAATTAGTGAATATAAATTATACTTAATAATTGAATGTTGTGTGGGGATGTGTTATGCTTGTGTATGATATCTGTTTATTAATGGTGAATTTACTTTAAAGTGCGATAACATATTGATTTCTACATAGTAGATTCACTAGAAACTAATTGTTTGCGACCTTGATGATCACTGAATAATAAGACCTAATTTTACTCAACTAGAAAAAAGTTAACTTGAAACATACATAATCATATATCACATAACTAATTCTAACTGTCACATTATACAAAAGTAGCGAAAGGCCATACGTAAGTTGATTATTTGATTGTTATAGATTTCGTATAGTACACACGTACGATATGACCTTACCTTGGCCCACGAGATTACTAGGCGTTGGAGGCGCCAACCACTTAGCTATGGAGGCGCTAACCACTTGGCTAAGGGTTAAGTCTAGAGGCTTCCGTTTAGGGGTGAATGAGGGCTGCGTGAATCTACTCACAATTATATGTAGAACTCATTTTTGATAAAGTTGAGAATGGATATACCATTACATTTTAAATATGAAACGAGGAGTTTCATTATGAAATAAGTTCTACTACGATACTCGGATCTAAATGTGCCAATATATCTCTAACCCTGACTTCGGAGGGTGTTAAATTTGAGTTGCATGCAGTACCTGATCACCTACATGTATTTGTTTGGCATATTGTTTGGCATGCATTCATTTGATTGAATTTTATTAATGTATAACTTGATTATGGTATGGTTGAGGGGATTATCTCACTAAGCTAGTTAGCTTATACTCTTGTAGCCTTCTTTCGCAGGTTGAGTTGTTCGTAGAGTCGGGCTACTGCATGCCCGAGGTTAGTTGTTCATCAGGGTGTCAATGTGGGAGCATGATGTGATCAAAGTGTACTCATGATAATTTATCTAGATTATAGATCTGATTATGTAATAAAATAATACTAGTTTAAGTTAAGAAGTACTTTAAACTTCTCATCTGTAAATTATTATATAAATAAATTGTGTTTTATATTTCCTTAATTTGTTGTTATTATCATGAAACGATATTGCTTACACTTGCGCAACTCTTGGTTGTTAGTTGTAACTGTAGTCTTATGTATCGTATAAAAGGTCGTCGATTGTAAGGGAATTCAATCTACAATCCTTTGTACAGTATACGATGATTGCCATGACTAGCCCCCTCGAGTCAGATAAGTCTACTATTTACTTATAGTAGGTTTGTATTGGTTATGTTTATTACATATATAAGCTAAAGAGACAAATTTAACATTCATATAACTACACATATGGATCACATACTATTGAATAATCATACCATAAAGAAATACAAATTTGATCTTTTTCATGTTTAGTGTCATTTTTAATTTTCAAAATATGCTAGATTTGATTATGATTTTGTCCCACTAAATAAAAATCCAAATCAATTTGTTATTCTATTTTCAAATTCAAAATATACTATAAATCATTAAAATATCTCAAGAAATTTGAAATATCATCAAGAAACAGAATAGTTTCATAATATTTTAAATATATTTAAACTACTAAGCTTATCATGTTGAACAACAATTATATGTTATTAGGTTTTCTAACACAAAGTCACCCTCTTCATAACATTGACCATACAATTACCATATTCAACATAAATTGTCATTTTCTTAGTTAAATCTAATTCAATTGCCCTTTTCACCTTTTAGCTTCATTTTTAACTTTGAATTTACCCTTGCTAATATAATTTAACTTAATATGCCTCCTTCTTAAAATTATCAACGTTATTATTTTCTATAAGCCTTTCCTTTAAGTTCACCTTCTAACTTTCTAAGTCAAGTTTTGCCTTGCTTTTTGTTTCAACTTTACACCTTATAATCTTATTGAATTTCGTACTTCATGCCTACATTTTATTATTTTCAACCACAGCGGTTTAATGTATAACTCCAAATACGCATTCCCAACTCAGGCTAAGTTAATCAAGTTTTAATCTTCTCTTACTAAATTACATATACTTCAACCATTTTGACTTGCTCATTATTCTTAACCATTTCCATTTTAACTCTATATGTTTGGTAATTATCCATACTCTACACTACTAGTATACAGATAGTATTAATCAATTTACTTCACATATAGTAATGCTCTTTTACAAGTGCAACATCTTAATATATCTAACATACATGTATACATAGATGGAGGATTCTAACCTTATCAAAATCTTCCTACAACATTAGACATAGATGTAAAACCACCCATCACCTCTTTTAATAATGAAAAAAAAAAAAAATGGGAATAAGGTCAAAGTGACTGTTACTTCTAGCTCATCACAAATACACTCAAAAGGAACCATCAGTCTATAAGAGTTTAGGGTCAACATGGAGGGATAGATGTAGGGATATGTAAAATAAGATCTTTGAAAAAGGGAAAAAGGAAATGTTAAACTAAACTAAAAGTACTTCTTGAAAAGGGTGAATTCATGATCGCCTAAGGGAAGTGATGCGTTTATGCTATCAAGGCCTCTATATTTTCCAACTTTAGAGAGCAAATAGAAAATTATGCTTTAACACAATAAACTCTTTTTCAGTAATTATGTTGGCAACCCCATTAGGGCTCACATGGTACTCTATGCTTGGGTATAGTAGAATAGCTTGGGTGTTATCCTTGCTATCTAATGGATATTCATCGAATGGAAGTTTTCTAACCCTCTAAGCCTTAAGTGCTCAAGTCCTAACCAACCTGATGACTCCTAACAAATCTAAGGGACAATTACTATTTGCATCCATCATACTAGTGGGATTTTCTTAAGGAGGTGAACCACCTACCTTATATGTGGTGGCTAAGTCCTAGCTCCATCGCTAGGCATTAGTTGAGTCATTTAATTGAGCAAAGGACATGATTACCATAATAGCATGATTGAAAGAAAAAGGATGAATTAAGAATGTAGATGAAGTAGAAGATGAAAGTCGTTGAAGCAAAGAAAGTAGAAGCAGAAGTTTCTGATGCAAGTAATTGAAGATGAAGATTGTGAAAGAGAAGAAAAGGGAAAATAATTGAGTTAGGAGAGTAAAAAGAGGCAGGAAGTTAGAATGTAAATTTTGGGATCCATGAGAAGTTTAGTTACGAACAATTTTTGACTATTAGATCATGATTAGCCTGGTAGGAATCAAATGGCTATGGTTGAATTGCGTTATTGATGGAGTGTGTAGGGTCTGATGCGATTGCATGTTTTCTAAATCACTAAAACATAAAGCTCACTGATTAGACACGAGACTTCCCGAACAAGCCAAGTAAAACAAATTGGCTTTGAGAGAAAATACCAAGACATCATAAGTAAGTTTAGAATAATTAACTCGAATATAAAGATTGGATGTCTTAAAATTTGTTTGTATTATTCATAGTGGAAGATCACTTTAGTGAAATACTTTTCCTCTCCTTGGTGGGCCCATCAAGGAGAGTCGAATGGCAAACATTGATAGGAATTTTTCCTTAAGGCATCTAAAACCTAAATCGACTTGGAATGACATACATTTGACCTATTACTTTACATTAAGTACCTCTCGTACCTTGCTTCTAACCTCTTTTATCAACTATAGCCTACCCCTTAAGGATTAAATCACTCAAGAAGCTAATGAGCTGGATACACATTTGAATGACTAGAAGTAGGTCGGAGTAAGTAGGTTAGATTGGCCTTTATTTGCTCGACTAAATGGTTTGGAGCTTGGTGGGACTTGGTCAAACTTGAGGAGTTTAAATTTAAATAAGGGCGCAAACAGTTTGGAATCTTTACAAGAATAACTGCTTACTAGCCAACAGAATGCCATCTATGTTCCTTAAAATCACGGTATGGTCCAAAATTCAAATCCTTACATGTTTACATGGTAAGGCAATAGTTAAGGAGTAGTTAGCAGACCTTCGCTATAAATGCAACTCGATATACTACTATAAGGTTTCTTTTAGCCATTGACTCTATACATATTGTCTTCTCTTTCTATTCTTATCCTCACAATTACCTTACTTAAGCATTAGAGTGACTACATTAGAGTTGCCTTGGCACTCTCATAGCCTAATTTTCTTTTTGTTTTGCATAGTCTTTATTAGGCAAGTTCCAAATGCCTAGTGATACAATTTTCCCTATCAACAATGGAAAATTACATTCTCATAACATCATGATCGCATATTAAAATACATAATTTTTCTTAACTTTAAAGCCCATATTTTTATATAAAATTAATAAAAATTAGTTGATTTTATATAAGATTGGAGCTTATGCACAAAATGAAACAACTTGACCAAAATTGATAAAAATGCATGGAAAAGGATTGATTTTAATGAACTTTATTAATTGTATATTTTTGGTGTAAGTACACGAGGGCTACCATGGTCTTAGTAGCCTATATTATTCTATTAAGAGGGTTAAAATCAAAGGAGTCAAGGAATTTGGCCTATCAATCGATTAGTAACCTTGTCACCGATCTGTAAGCCCTAAAGCATCAAGGGTGAATTGATTGATCAACCAACTAATCGAAAGGAGAGGATAGTCTAAGAATAGAAGGTGTAAGGATGGAGTCACCTACATCAATCAATCAATACCATCTACACAAATCAATTAATAAAAGAGATTAAGGTTAAGGTTTATTCGACTAAAACCCTAGCCCCCTTAAATGTTACATTTCATAAAATAGGGAAAGGATTGGAAAACAACACATGTCTACTAATCGATTAGTAGACCCTATTACTAATTGATCAATAGCCTAAATCTATAAATACTTGTATTTCTATAGAAAAAATAGGAGCAGCAATTAGGAATTTGTTAGGGCTTAGTTTACTACTTCATTGCATTGTTCATGTAATTGACACTTATTCTTGAGATTTTAGTGCATATTTCTTTGTATTTAAGTTAGATTGAAGCTTGTTATCATCTTGTCCTTCATTTACCTACTTGTTCTTGTTTTGATATCTTGTTATCTTATTTATTTATGGAGTTTTCTACTATATTGTGAATATGTTAGCTGTCATTTTTAATACCATGAGTGGCTAAGTTAGTTTTTGTGGGTATGTTATATTGTAAAAGATGTAGTAGGTGAAATGTTGTAGTTTTCACATGGATTTGTGTATTTAGTTGGGATTTTAGTGTTTAATGCTCCATTTGAGCTTGTTGAAGTGCTAGAAAATGAAATTATTAATGGGTTTTTCTTGTGATTATGAGACTAAAGGGAGATTAGTCCTAGGAAATCCATTAAGAGTTAATCAATTTACATAATTATGAAACCAAAAGGAGATTTGTTGCATAAGCTCTTACTTAAGTTAATGAGTTGGTAGAGTATTGATGAATGAGTTTTACAACTATGAGACTGAGAGGAGATTAGGTGTAGCCTATTAAATTCACACTACTTTATATGTTTCTAGTGAATTAGGATATGTTAGGAGATCGAGAGGAGATTAAACCACCAATTTCTAGAACTAGAGCACTCAAGTGTTTATCTAACCATGTAGGAAATTGAGGCCAAGAGAAGATTTTTCACTACATAGCTAACTGAGATACCATACTCAAGATTGAGACTTAAGTGAATTCTATCAAAACCTAATTAAAATTCATCCTTAATATCATAATGGCATAACCTTGCCACTACATTAGAAATATGTCATAAGCCTATGTCTCTATTATTTGTGTTAGTTATCACTTTATGTTCTTTTTACTTTCAATTACAATTTCTTTAACTATCATTCTTGTTTAGCCCATATTAGCATAGTAGGTTTGGATTTGGTACTTAATTGAGCCCTACTCCCTAAGGAATTCGACTTAGTGAATACTTACTAGTATTATGACAGTGGACAATCTAGTTCACCAGTAGACCAAGATGATACTATTTTTGAAAAGCTCTATTTATAAAATTGGTCTTCCTTTAAAACCAATATCCAATAGGCAATTGTGCTAATATCAAATAAATCAAGGACTCTAAGCTTAAGCATTAGTGTAGCCATAGTATAGTTGTAGTGTAGTTAGTAGCTTAGCTTAATTTTCATGTTAATTTGAGTTGTTTTGAAGATAAATTTTGAAACTTCACTATTGAGCTTATTGGATAAGTGTTGAATTTATCCATAGACGATTTGTGTCGAGTGAGGAAGAACGTTGTTTAAATATTTTCCTTAGCATTTATAAGTCAAAGTTCAAAGGTTGGTTAGATTAGGAAAGGATTTTGGCTTGTATGGGAAGAGGAGTAAGAGAAATAGTAGAGGAATTTTGCTGTAATACCTTAGGATTTCGAGCTCATATAATTACCCCTAGATCCGAGCTCTTAAATTTAAAATGCTTGGTTATGTTATCCGTTTGATTTCAAACTTCACAGTAAAGTTAGAAAAGTTAGACAAAATAATTCGAGTAAAGTTAATTTCACAAAATAAACTATATAAAAATATTAATTTAAGAAAAATGTCAATTTATCGATAAAGCCGATAAATATCGAAAACATGAAATTCGAGCTTTTAAATATAATAAGAAATTAGAGATAAGTTATTTGACTTATAAAAATAATAAATGAAGTTGAATTACATGTAATATACATATATTTACATGGGATATACATTATAAGTATTAAATAAGTATATATATTAATAATAAATTATTAAAATAAGGGAAATTAATAAAAAAAATGAAAAGATGAGTCATCTAATGATGTGGTAGCCTAGGATTAATTGGAATGGATGAGTCAAAAGGTAAAATACAAGAAATTGACACCTCATGCTTTGAAAAATAAAAAAAAATTACATATATATGCCACATATCTAATTTTTATTAATTCCAATGCATTTGAAAATTATAAATAGGGCATGTACACTTCAAAAACAACATTTTGGAAGTCTAAAAATATAAGAAAATCACTTAAGAAAATTTTGAAAAGAAATTAGAAAAAAAATAAGAAAATCATAACAAAAATAGAGCACGATTCTAATCTAGGCCGGTTCACTAAGCTAGGAGCAAACTGACTTGGAGCGGCTTGGAGATTAAAGAGAGGGTAGTGTGACTGATTCTTTTGATAAAGTGTGGTGGCTCGGTGGTGGCCGAAAGCAGCCAATTCAGGTGAACCAAATTTTCGGCAGAAAATTTATAAATTTTCTAAAAATAGCAAATGATATTATTTAATTATGAAATTTGGTTTTCTAGAGTTATTTTATGTGTAGATTAATGCAGTAATTTTATTTTAGTTAAATAACTATTGGAAATATAAGTTCCTTAAGAAATGGCTCTATTTGGAAGTAAATTAGATTAAATTTTAGAAATATTAAATAATGTCCTTTTAAGCTAAAATTTTGTACATAATATTCTTAAAATATGTATTTAATTGTAGTAACAAGAATTTCTAAAAATAAGCAAGTCTATTATTTATTGTAATTATATTGGGTAAAATTAGCAATTTTGTTATTTTATTAAATTGGTTAGTTTTTGATAAAATCAAAGTATGAGCCCTATATATTATGATTTTTGGAAGTTCATAATGATGTTTAAGACACTTGAATTTTATCGTGTGATTCAATTCTCTTATTTGCTTAATCTTCACTAAATTTGAGTTAAAACCGCAATTTTCGTAAAGATATATAATATCTAGTTTAGTATAATTCATAGTCAATAATAAATATACATATTTTGTGAGTCTATAGGATTTTTTGTGGAATTAGTTGGGCTCATATATTATTTATTATGTATTGTCATATTATAAACCTATATATTAGCCTAATATATGATATAGTAATTAGTACTAGTGATATTCTTGTTGAATTTGTACAAGACTGATATTTTGGATACATAATAGATGCTGCTCGGTTTGGGAAATATGGAATTTTGGGATTTTTAATTTAGGTTTAGGGTTTATTTAAGTTAATTAGGAAGTTATAATAACATACAGTCAAATTAGTAGTATGATAGGGTATTTTTGGACTTCTAAAAAAATTTATTAGTCTTGATTCTTAAGATAACTTAATAGTACTCAAAATAACGATCGTAACAATATAAAATTTATTAAAATCAGATAAGAAATGAATAAAATACAATCATTATGAGCTTAGAAACACGATAGTAAAAGTGTATCAGAATTTAGTATCAACCTATAGTTGACATAGGGTCTATGTATATTTTCCTAAGTATAATAAGTGAGGAAGGACTATATCATAAAACTTAGGATTTTACGCTACTATCAAGCTTAGGTAAGTGGATATTTTTGTTTTCGTGCAAGTAAACCTATGTTTGGTTGACTTTGAGTCATTTGTGTCATAAACTGTAATAATATATTGGATTGATTAAATACATGATTTTGTTGAATGTGTATGTTGATTAAGTGAGATGTTTCCTCATGTATGATTGATTCATCGATGCGTATCTCTGTTTGAAAAACTTGGAAACTGAATTGTCCTTTAAGGTCTTCACCTAAAGCAAACCCTATATGAAAGAATGTATTATAATGCTGAAGTTAAGCTAGTTGAATTGTTATGAAGTGGAACTTGAGATACGTACCTGATACTGGATTGTTGTACTATCTACTACTTTCATGGCATAACATGAAAGGACCTACGGGTCAAGTTTCTAAAAGCTTGAACACTGCTGAGTTGGCTTTTAAGCATATATAACTACATTGCTCAACTTATTGTTGCCATGATGTATGATCGACTATGTGTTGGATTTTCAAACCACAATGGGTGGTTTTTGTTGAGGGTCCTACTCCCAAGTAACTCCTTATAGCCCTATGTTCCTGAATGTAGTATCTAGATGTACGAATATGTCGACTAATTGGATGAAAAATTGAAAAAGTATAGGATATCGGTACCAATACATATTACGTACATGAGCATGGCACGAATTTTCTACATAAACAGTTTGTATTGATAACTTGGATTATGAAATTAAATATCTTATAGTATTATTCTAGGTAAATATGTGTTGCACTCATTCTATATTTTGTTTTGTCCACTCTCACTTAGTACATAGAAAGTTAAGGGGATACTTGTGTATTCTCAAGTTATGAAGAGAATTGACAATGTAACATCGGTTGGGGGAAAAAGTTTTTTGAGAGCGTGTAAGACAAAGTCAGCCGCTTTTGAAGATGTTTTGTTATATCTTGATCTTAGTTCAATGAAGGATCTATACATATGGAAAAAAAAAAGTACTATATCTTAGGTTTGGTTAAGTTTGACAAATGTAATCTTTTGTATGAATAAGTGTTAAGCTGAACTCTATTATAGTGCTCTTTTGTTATAAACAGAACTTTTGTTGCATATAAATAGGTATTCCCTTATGATGGCACATCCTATGCTATGTCGGGATATGACATTAGCCTCGGGATAAATCAAACATGTCATTTTAAGCTAAGAGAAAGGTGGGGAGAGTAGTTAACAAAAATGGAAAATCAACAAGGATCATTGATCTCTGCTCAAAATACACAATTTTTCCCAACTTTAAACCCGCATTTGTGCATAAATATAGGAAAAACTTGTTAATTTTACATGAAATTGGAGTTTATATGCAAAATGGACCAACTTATGTAAAATCATTAAAAATAAACTAATTTTATAAAAATTTAATTTCTTTTATATCCGATGTATAGGTACATCAAGGGTACCATAGTCTTGGTAGCACCTCTTAATCAATCAAGGAGGCTTTACTCAATGGGAGCTAGTGTGTCATAACCTTAAAGATGGTTTAGTGGCAAACTATCATGTAGTGATTAGATGTAACTATATATACCCTTACATTACCTGCCAATCACTTCCAATAAGCATATGAAACATTAACACTAGAATATTCACAGAGTATTATAGATTTAAGGGTAATAGAACATAATATAATAATTATTATTAAACTAAAGTTACAATTTAAGATATATCCAAAAGTCTTTCAAATAAAAGATTAGTCCTTCAAAATGACACTTATTACAAATTATCTTAACATTTGTTTTTCCAAATTCATAATTTTACTTTCTCATTAGCTCTCTCTCAATCTGACTCCTAGCTTATTATTCTCACCAATGGTCTAAATCTTTCTTGATAAACCTAGTAAGGTTCCTGCATAAAATCAAAGCTATTAGAGTATAAGTTACGGTCAACTTAGTGAGTTACCCACTCATACCACCTTTTAGGCAAGTTTCTTAAACAAGCAAATGCTATGCAAAAATCGAACATATGTAGCAATACACATGGCCTTCCGATATCTAGCATGCAGTCTAAGGTTTATTACAACCCCTACCAAACCAACCCCCTACCCCACCACCCCCCCACCCCTTCCTTAAGCTTAGGTTGAGGATTTATAGTTCCATTAGTGTCTAAGTATCCAATTTTATCACAAGAGTCACTTAACATAATATCCTTGGCTACTATGAAATAGTCGTAGAATCTCAATTCTTGGTTAAACCAATACTTATGTCAATATAATGATCAAGAGATGAATGGGCACGTTCTCCTTGACCACACGAGAGAACCAATCTCTTGGTTATCTAAGAGAACCAATAAATGTTCATCCTAGAATCCTTTATCATCCTCAAGAAGATGGATCTTCCGATCAGTCAAAGGAACCAAAAGAAATGTTCACAGAAGTCATGTAAATAACTCACAAGAGAATGATCCTTTGATCTATCCCAAGAAGGCCTAAATGACAAAAAGAGAAAAATGCCTTTCCTGACCACCTAAATGATCAAAGAGAGATCAAATCCTTGATTAGCCTCCAGATATATGTATGCCCAAAACATAAGAATAGACATAACTTCATCTAATGCACAACCATCCTCAAAATCACTTAGTTTGCAATGAATGAGGAAGGTTTTAGCCTTTCCATTCCAAACGTGATAGCAATGGCAATAAAAAGAGATTTATATAATATGGTATGTATGACTGCTTTAATTTTTAGATTTTGACATACTTAACTTCTATGTATTTCAGTGATCACTTAAAACGACATACAATAACATCACATAACATCACAACCATCAACTTTACTTATGGAAATAAATCTTAAATGTCTTAATAAACAAATCGAACACACCTAGCCATCTTCCTATTTGTTGAAATCGTCTTCTAGGAATTCTAAATCAAAGTACTTAAAAAAAATAAAGATAGCTGAGAAACATACTAAATTACTAATGTTAAGACCTTATAGGGGGCCTAGTAGGATTGCCTAAAATTTTCATATCATGTGTAAACCCATGATACGAAAACTGCCATGCAAGTCAGAGATTATAAGACTTTAAATAATTAATCACTAAAGTTTTTTATTTTTAATTAATTAACTTATTGTAAAATATAAATAACTATAAATATTCGATATTCCACAGTTCCTCAAAACTGTAGAGAATCGGTATCCCTTACCAAATAATAAGACAGAGTAAACCAACTTTATAAAATTACAAAAAATACTAAATTATACTAAACACCAGCATACAAACATTTTCTACAAAGGATGTTTCAATACCTCCTATAAAATTTTCAACTAATTATAACATTAACATACTTATCTTCACTTTGCATTCGACACTCAAGATATATTCCAATCCTAATATAAATGAACTTGCAAAAGAAACTATAAGGGAATGACATAAAACAATTTAGTGAGTTCGTTTCTCACCATTACTGCTTAAGCGAGTTATCAAACATTATTAGTATTAGGACCCTAAAGGGAGCCTAGTAGGATTGTCTAAAATTTTTATATCACATGTGTACTCATTATACGAAAACCACCTTACAAGTTAGAGATTGCAAGATTCTAAATAATTTATAACTAGGGTTTCCAAATTGTTAATTAATTGACATATTTTAAAATATAAATAACTATAGATATTTAATATTCCATAGTTCCTTAAAACTGTAGAGAATCAGTATCTCCTACCAAATGATAAGATCAAGTAGTAAAGACTTAAATTTAAACTTATTGAAGTTACGAAATCTAAATATAAGTAACATTTACATTTAAAGTATTAAATGAGCTATACAACCTTTCTCTAATTCTAACCTCTAAAATATCTCAATACTTTCACTCAATGCTTAGATCTTAACTCATACCCAATTATCTATTTGTTGAAATCGTCTTCTAGGAGTTCTAAATCAAAGTACTTAAAAAAAATAAAGATAGCTGAGAAACATACTAAATTACTAATGTTAAGACCCTATAGGGGGCCTAGTAAGATTGCCTAAAATTTTCATATCATGTGTAAACCCATGATACGAAAACTGCCTTGCAAGTCAGAGATTACAAGACTTTATATAATTAATCACTAAAGTTTTTTATTTTTAATTAATTAACTTATTGTAAAATACAAATAACTATAGATATTTAATATTCTATAGTTCCTCAAAATTGTAGAGAATCGGTATCCCTAACCAAATAATAAGACAGGGTAAACCAACTTTATAAAATTACAAAAAATACTAAATTATACTAAACACCAGCATACAAACATTTTCTACAAAGGATGTTTCAATACCTCCTATAAAATTTTCAACTAATTATAACATTAACATACTTATCTTCACTTTGCATTCGACACTCAAGATATATTCCAATCCTAATATAAATGAACTTGCAAAAGAAACTATAAGGGAATGACATAAAACAATTTAGTGAGTTCGTTTCTCACCATTACTGGTTAAGCGAGTTATCAAACATTATTAGTATTAAGACCCTGAAGGGAGCCTAGTAGGATTGTCTAAAATTTTTATATCACATGTGTACCCATTATACGAAAATCACCTTATAAGTAAGAGATTGCAAGATTCTAAATAATTTATAACTAGGGTTTCCAAATTGTTAATTAATTGACATATTTTAAAATATAAATAACTGTAGATATTTAATATTCCATAGTCCCTTAGAACTGTAGAGAATCAGTATCTCCTACCAAATGATAAGATCAAGTAGTAAAGACTTAAATTTAAACTTATTGAAGTTGTAAAATCTAAATATAAGTAACATTTACATTTAAAGTCTTAAATGAGCTATACAACCTTTCTCTAATTCTAACCTCTAAAATATCTCAATACTTTCACTCAATGCTTAGCTCTTAACTCATACCCAATTATCTATCATCCTGCAAAAGAAAAACTATTAGGAAAGAAGCTATAAGAGCCTAGTGAGTTATCCCTCATACTATATTAGCAAGCGAGTTATCAAACAAATTATTAAAACTATATGAATACATGTACACATAGTATGTCAAACTATATGTGCAATTGACGAGTGTTGCATATAACATCGGATTTAATGCTCTCCGAGGTAAGGGTTAGAGATACATTGGCACCAATCACGATTGGGCTGTAGTACTTGGGTTTTTAACCATAAATTTAAATTTCGTATTTCACGAAATACATTTTCATTTCGAGGAAATCTAGTGATAAATAAAATCTCAAGTCTAACAGTGAGGTGACCCCCACAGTCCACGCTGATACCTTATAATAGAAGTCTCTAGACTTGACCTTTAGCCATACGATTGGTATCTCCAATGTCGAGTAAACCCACTAGTTAGGGTAAGGTCATGTTGTATGAGTGTACCATATTAAAACATTTTAATTCAATATATAGAAATAACCCCCTATAAGCAACCCCTTGTAAGACTTCTCTTTACCTTCGCGTGAAGTGATTGTTGGAATAAATAATGTAATGCATAGTTGATGCATGATCTTTTTAATTTTAGATAAGCCAAATATAATTAAGTCAAATTATTGAGCGATCAATCAATATTAGCAAACTATTCAAATCGTACAATAGTCAATTATATAGAAAAATCTTCAATTTATCATATTTAATAGTATTTTGCACAGTAATCAATCAATATCAAGTATATGTATAACCTGAACCTCCATGCATTAAGTTATTAATATTTAATTTAGGTGCACCATCTATAAGCACAAAATAAGTATGAAATCATCAGGAGTACTTACTTGACTAAAGCTAATATAGCTCCTAATAATCAACAGGTAGCTTACCTTATTAAGCGATATCTCCTGATAAATAGAAATGAAAGTAACCTAACGAGTATCTAGGCATTATATTAAATGGTCTAACCAGCTCGTTATCTATCTTATGATTCCCGTTTCTGCTCACGTTTTTGAATTTCATATGACCTTTCAATTTACTTTAAATCTTTACATTTTCATAGTTAGTTCTTTACGAGTTGGCATTTCTTTATTTTATAGGTAATAACCTATAGTTTATTTAAGATTATATAAGTTTAGGTTATTTGACTATTCATAAATTTTGTATCAATATTTTACTATAAACTGATTTAATTATAGTATTTGCGTATTATAGAATAGATATTAGTGTAACGTTATATATATTAGATAAAGTGATAAAGTTAGGTAGGACATCTTAAAATCATTTATTTAAATATATGAAAACTTTAACTCAGTTATATTATAGTATTATTCTAAGATTATATTGTGTGTGCATGTATACCTATATTTAATTTATTTCCTCGTAAATGTATGATTTTATTTTATTGCTATCAGTATTATTATTACTATCATTTTTTTTATTATTACTATTATTGTTTTATACTAACACATATCGTTATTTCATATATATCTATAACTTCTTTGAAATGCTTTGACTTTTAAGCATGTGTATACATGTATAACACTTTAATCTTTTGAAGAACTTTGTATTTTATAGTTATGTCTTATTTATCATTTATAATATATGTCTATTGGTATACTTATATGTAATTGTGTTTAGTTATTTCTTTAGTTAATTGAGGTCTTATCATAGTTTATTCATTTATAAGGTCATATTACTTAAATAATGTAACCAATTTACTTGTATCCCTAGGTTTTCTTTAAATCTTAAATCACGTATAGCTTTTTCATTATAACTCCGTTATTTAAAAAGTTATAGTTGATTTTTATCGTTTTTTAAGCGTATGTTCACGTAACAAGGTCTATTTTGAACATTAAAACCTGGATTTTCTAAGATAAGCCTAAATTGTTATAAATTTAATTATTTGACTCAAATATTTTTATTTATTAATTTTGAGTTTTTCTTTTGTATTTATGATTTAATTAATTTCTAAATTTTATATTTTCATAATATTTCATATTTTTAATTCTAATTTATGGAGATGTTTATATTTTCCTAATTTTAGGTTTAATTTTCTATTTATTGTAATTTTGTTATTATTGTAAATTTTCTTAATTATTAATTTTTTTAATTTGTGGTTTAGATGGATTATTTGAATAAATTGCTAATGTGGAATTATTTTAGCGATCTATGTGGCATTTTATTGAATTTTCTTGATTTTTATGTTGAATTTTATATTATTATTAGGTATATTTATATATTATTATATTTAATTAATCAATTGCTTATCGGTCTTAATTATATATTATGGATTTCGACCCATCCATATATGTATATATATATATATATATTATGTATAATTATTTTATTACATTATATTAAATACTTATGTTATAATATGTATGTACCCATGTTATATCTATATGTTTATACACCTTATATGTATGTCCATGTATATATATACTTCAAATATACTATTATATGTACTTGTACATATAGTTGTATAAACATGTGGTTATATATATTTATACGTATTTTTGTATTTTCAAAGTATTATTTTAAGGGATTTTCATATAATATATATATATATATATATATGTTTATGGCTTCAGTTGGTATACTTTCATGTATATATATTTAATATTCTTATTATCCTTAGTTGTGTACATAAAGGGTATTCATGTATAGGGTTTCGGTTAGCATATGTATATGGGTATTCCTAATCTTATCTATGTTTATGTATATTTACACTATGTATTCTACTAAGAATATACATACTTCATACGTATTCATATGTTATATATATGTATATATATTTCTACACTTACATATATATATATATGTATTCCTATATGTACTAGCATATGTGCACATACTACATAAGATTTTTGAAAGAAATAAGATTAGATATGTATAATTTCACTACATACACATAAAAGCTTAGTTTAGTATACTAGAATACTTATTAACTACATATTAATGATAGAACTCGGGGTATCAACCCAACCTAAATTCTAGAGCCAAGCTTATCTACTTCTCATTCGGACATTTTATTTGATGAGTTATTTTTATTTTTGTTATTTAGATTTCCTATTTCTTGTATCTTTCCTAAACTACTGTCATGTTTATTTTGTATTTACAAGAATACCACTAAAGCATCCTTTTAGCCCTTTTATTTACAAGTTTGTCATTATGTATAAATAGCTCATGTATGTAGGGTTTTAGATAGATTTGAACATCAATAAAAAACCCTTTGAGTATTTTCTCTTGAAAGACTCTCTTTTATTAGCTCTTATCAATCTCTTTAACAAGAATTGTGGCGGGCAACCTTATCACTCGGACTAGTGCATCTCATTCGATGAGTCTTAGGCCTTATAGAATCTAGCCGGTGCATCATATCTAGTTAGGTAGCACATGGATTTGCTAAAACCCTCATTAAACTCACTTTATTTTTGTTCCTTCGATAAGATCGGACCTACCCTGATATTGCTACCCTTGTCGGTTCTTGGCGTAGCATATCATCTTGGTATTGGAGCGGAGGATTGACAACAGGAGGATTTGGTTTATTTGTGTTGCGACACCAAAGCCCAATTTATTGTTTGCTCATCATTTAGTGATAGAAGAAAGTAGGGATTTCTCACTTGTGGGATAACGTCTTCGAAAGGTAAGGATTTTAAATGCTATAGACCCATCACTAAACTTATAGAAGGAGCTTAATTATTATTATATTATTTGAATTATTATTGAGATAAACATCTTTAGCCATTGTTTTAAAGGAAACATTAGGGACAAAATTTAGATATGAAGGTTTCTTCAAGAAAATAAGAAGTACCAAGATTTAAGTCAAAATGAAGCTACGCTAGTGGTTTAAAATTAGGGTTTTGAAAAAAAGACACAAATGAAGAGGGATACTCAACTGTAATTGTAGTAGGAGCTCAATTTCTCGCAATATCAGCTCCTAATTCTAATTTAGGTGTTTAATTGTGGACTAAAGAAACTTATTTGGGGCTCTCGAGTAGCTGCAAAAAGTGGTATTTGGTTTGGATTGTAAAAGACTAAGGGTTATGTCTTGGGTTCATAGGTCTAAAAGATTTAGTAGCCCAAGCTATGTTTGTTTGTGAGAGTGGGGCTATAAAGTGTGTATGTGATTTAGAGACTGTTCGTGACTTTGTAATGAAGTATTGCACAAAAACTACAGCTGTAGGTGCATAAATTGCTACTATAGATGAAGGATAGTGATGTTACGGTTCACTTATGCAGTAGTGTAGCTACCATACATGGTTGTGAGTGTAATAGTAGAAGTAGCTGATTCACATCATGTAATTTGAGCTCATGTAAAAGTGTAGTGTTGTCTTGCTGAGCTATTACAAATAACAACAAGCGTCCAAGTAAGTGGTTGTTGTGTTAGAGAGGGTTTAAGACTTGCTGAGCTATTGTAACTTCTTAACTAACCTAAACTAACTCCAAGTCACTGAGTTGAGATTACATGTTTAAGCAGTCCTGAATTTCCCGAACTACTTGATGGAGCTGAGCTAACTTTGTTGGATTATACTATGGTCTAAGCTACTGTCACAAATTGAAGTACGGTACCACTATGATCAGAAGTGCCAAGGCAAGGCTTATTATTGTTGTACTGCTCTATTTAATAGCAGCTAAGCTCACTATTAGCAATGAGTAAACATTCGAGTTGTTTATGGATGTTTTGAGCTCCTTGCTGATTGTAATCCGAGTTATTTAATTTGAAGTGCCAAGCTTAGAATACTTACAAGCTGAGCTATTCACTTGCCGAACTACTATAAGCTCCATCCAACGTTGAGCTGACTAGCTACAATTCAAGGAGTGTCGACTTATTGTTGTTATTTGACCAAGCTAATCTATGGAGTCATGAGGTAGACCAAGCTGTAGTACGCGTAATTAGAGTTAGTGTTAATCAGTGCCAAGTTGTCACATGCGTGTGTGTTATAGTGTCGCATTACTAAACAATGGGCTACACTAAGCCACTATCTCCCTCATTCTACTAAACTAAATTAGAGTAGCAAACACGATCATGTATTTGCTGTTGTCATTTAAATTACAAAGCTTCTAAGCTGAATTGCTGATTCGAATAGCCGAATTGACATAACTCATTCTAAGTGTGATTTTTTACAAAACTACTCAATAGAAGGACACAACTCTACTTTGCATAAGAATATTAATATTAACAAAACATAAAAAACTAATCAATTGTTACAGTGAAGAATCTAACGGAAATATACCTCTTTCTCTATGTGAATCTGGAAGAGGAGTTTAAGTATATAATATGGTAGTTTGGAAGTTGATTGTTAAAGAGTTGAAAGTGAAATTAAAAACTAGAAGAAGGGGAAAAGAAGAGAGGGATGCCATAGTTAGGATGGGGAGATGAAAGAAGGCTTTTGTTTTTATTGTAATTGTGTTTGTGAAGAAGAATTAAGTGGATTCTAGAATGGGAAGGGGTGGGTGGTAAGAAAAAGGGAAGAAGAGGGAAAAAAAATAAATAAAAGAGGAGAAGATTCTAGGTTGAAAACGACATATGTTAGCTTGGTCAACATTTTGACTTGGTTTACTCTTGCAAGTTTACATGTAATTATTCCATATATTTTTAGAAATGAACATAATTAGAAGAAAAATTAAAGAAAGAGGAAAGGTAAGAAATTAAACGAAATAATTTGTAAATCAACTATTAAAACTTTCCCAAAACATTTATAACAATATAAATAAGAATTAGTAACATACTTAATACAACTAGCAGGAAAAGTATAATTTAAAATACTAACATTTACTATATGTGGTTTAAATATGAACTAAACCCATAAACCTACATAACACTAGCTTATTTGTATAATTATAAGGTTAATATTATCTATAATATAATGTCATAATTCCTTATGAATTAATTTAGTATGTACACATTTATGAGCAATTAAAAGTTATCTTTGATTGTTGGTTAATGATTTTTTATGGTTTAGCATATCATTAAGTATTTATACTTGATTAGGGTTTTTATTGTGATTGTAATGAATTTGCACATTTATAAGTTTAAAGTCATGGTTTTTAATGTTTTTATTACTTTTAGATACAAGCTCTAGTGTTTACAAGCATTTAAGGTTTAAAGTTTTTATACGCGATTAAGTTTTCAATTCTTATAGAAGAGTTTTTATTTTTAATTTTTTTTATCTTATCTAACCTTGTTGACTCTTAAAGTTATCTAGCACACTTGAGTTTAATATAGGATTTAGATTGGAAATTTTAGGGATTTACAATTAGTACATATATAAGCTATCTACATACAAAATGAATGCAAGTGCAATGAATGCAAGCAACATATCTATAGGAGTCTGGAACTATGGAAAGTATAGAATTATGTCATATATACTTCAATTATCCCTTGTACTTACCCGTACGGGGCACCTTACCTTGTCTGCATGAGGTTGCCTGAGGCACTACCCCTCCAAGCGACACTCAACTATTACCCTAGTAAAAAATGAAATACTAATCTAAATAGGTGGACCCCAACTAGGGCTATCCACCATTTAAGGCCCCTTAGGCATAACTAAGCGAGCCATCTTGCTATTAACATATATCTAAGGCCCTACGAGTACAAATATGCAAGTCCTTTCACAATCAAAATATATCTAAGGTTCCATGGCATAATAAAGTGAGCATCTTGCTATCAATTGGAGATCACATGCTAGCTTTGCCTTAATGATAAAACATCATTTACGGGCACTATAAGTCCTTATAGAAATCGTACAAAAATATGTTTAAGATTGGAAAAATGTTTTCTAAAATACTTCTCTCAAATATTTACAAAGCTAGGACCCTCCATCAATACATCATTTAAGTCATAGATGTAAACGCTATAAAATTGATAGTCCGAGTGTCCTAAACTGTATAATGAGTCGATAAGACTAGTAATAATAAAAGATTACGAAACTTAATAAAATGAATATAACATCAATAATAAAAACCCTAGAAATTAATCGAAACCCGAAATCGCGTACTAAAACCCTAAATCTGATTTATACACCAATAATCAAAATTAAACCCGAATATGATTAAAACCCTAAAATTATAACTTTAAGCCTATAAAATAGTTAAATGTTACTCAATAGTGATATAATTATAGACGATTGCAATTATCGACTAAATTGCTTAATCACGTAAAATTTTAACGAAATCATTACAATAACTTGTAAAAATTATAATTGTAATGGGTATCAATTAAATTGATAAATTTTCACAAAATTCCAAAATTAATTTATGATGACTATTGTTATAATTTATATATCTAGAAAAATTACATATATTTATTTTTAATTTTTATTTTCTTCCTTTTTCTTTCTTTCTTTTCTTCTTTTCTTCTTGTTGCCACGTTCTAGAAATGAGAAACAAAATAGTAGCCCATGTGCTCAATTAAAATGCCAAGTGCTGAGTGTATAAAAAAAAGAAAATTAGATATGATGACTTTGTCTTATCCCCATTAATGAAATGACTAGGATAGGATTTCGTTTTTATTTTCTTTCTCCTAAATTGCTAAACACTTGAACATAAAAAGAAGAAGGAAATCTAGAAAAAAACAAAAAGAATTCAAACCGAAAAGAAGAAGAAAAAAATTCTGGAAACTAAAACACCAAAACAGTGAAGAGGAAAGAAGAAAAGAAGAAGAAGAAGGAAGAAAAGAAGAAGAAAAATCAAATATAATAGGTAAGTAAAATTATTTTAGTAGTATATACGTATATTATGTGGTATGTACATGTATATATCAGGTATTTGTATTGTATTTCATTACCTATACATGTATATATGCATAAATAGATAATTTAAGATATATACATGTATGTATAGAGATATGTATGTAGACATGTATGCATATAAGTATAATATACGGTATGTACATGTATCCATAAGACTATACATAATATGTATTTAGTAATATTTTTACAAAATAAGTATAGACATATATATATAGTTGTACACATGAAAGGGGAATTAGGTATGTATTTATGCTTTATTTTCATTTTCATATATATATATATACATGAATATGTATTCATATAGTATGTATAAGTATTTTGTATATATATATATTTCATATATATACATGTAAGTTATATTTTATATACATATAGGTATACATGTATGTAGTGTGAATGTATATATAATATATAGTATATGTATAACATATAGTATATATATTGTATACCGAATATTAAGTAGGTAGTATATATAATATAATAATATTTACAAAATAAAATAAATTCATAAATATGTAAGGAGGAGGTATATAAATATATATATGTATATTACCATAAATCAGGGATTACGAATTAAAGTAAATTATAAAATTAATTAAATATAGTATAAGTACATAAATACATGTAAATCGTAAAATACAAATGAATAATAAGAAAATAATAAATAATAAAAGTAATAGCAATAATAATACTAATAATTGTAATAAGACTAAAATCACAAAAATAGGAAAAATATGCTTAGAATAATAAAAATATCAAATATATGATTTAAATAACTATCAAATCATAAATATATTAAGAAAAAGATAAAATTAATATTTTATAATTTTTAAATTAAAATAATAAATTTTGTGATATTTTTATAACATAATTCAAACTGTGAGTCATAATGTCCAAAACGGACCTCGCTATAAGAAAATACGCTCGAAAACGATCAGAATGGATTATAAGTTCATAACGATCTGAGCTAAAATGAAAATATTATATGCGATTCAATAAAAAGCTCGAATCGACAATTTTGCATAACTAAGTGAAATAAACCTTACAAATTACGATACTAGTTTAGTTTTAAATCCTTAAACTTACAAATTTTTATTATTTTCAGATGATTTTGATATTGATCCTAAGCTACCACCAAATTACTATGACCCCTAAGTTGACTATAATCGAGTGAATTTTCCTAATGATTCCATACTTGTTTGTGTTTGTAATTAATGAATATAAGTTATGATCAATAAATGAATGTTGTATGGGGTTAAGCTATGCTTGTGTATGATAATTGGTTATTAATGATGAATTTGCTTGAAATTACAATAATGTATTGATTGTTGTATAATAGATTCACTAGGAATTGATTGTTTGTGACTTGGAATGATCACTGAATAAATAAGACCTAATTTTACTTGACTAGAAAAGTTAACTTGGAATACGTATAATCATGCACCGTATAACTAATTTTGATAGTTACATTACACGGAGGTAGCGAGAGGCCATAAATGGGTTGATTATTGATTGTTATAGATTTCGTATAATGCATACGTGTAATATGACCTTACCTTAGCCTGTGGGATTATTAGGCATTGAAGACGCCAACCACCTAGCTAAGGGTCGAGTCTAGAGGCCTCCATTTAGGGGTAAGTGAAGGCTACGTGAACCTACTCACAATTATATATAGAACTCATTTTTGGTAAAACTGATAATGGATATACCATTACATTTTAAATACAAACGTGGAGTTTCGTTATGAAATAAGTTCTAGTATGATACTCGGATCTGATTGTGCCGATGTATCTCCAACCCTAACTTCGGAGAGCATTAAATCTAAGTTGCATGCAGTACATGGTCACTTGCATGTATTTGTTTGGCATACTAATTGTCATGCATTTATTTGATTGAACTTAATTATTATATAACTTGATTGCAGTATGGTTGAGGAGATTATCTCACTAAGCTAGTTAGCTTATACCCTTGTAGTCTTCTTTTGCAGGTCGAGTTATTTGTGGAGTCAGGCCATCGCATGCTCGAGGTTAGTGTTCTACACAGGGTCAATGTGGGAGTAGGATGTGATCAGAGAGTACTTATGATAGTTTATAGAGCTGACTATGTAATCAAGTGATATTAGTTTGACTTAAGACATATTTTAGACTTCTTATGTGTAAATTCTTATATAAATATATTATGTGTTATGTTTCTATATTTTATTATTTATCATGAAATGATATTATTTATGTTTGCGTACTCTTGGTAGTTAAGTGCAGTTGTAGCTGTAGCTGTAGCCTTGTATATTGTATAAAAGGGTCATTGATTGTAAGGGAATTCAATCTGCAATCCTTTGTACGATATACGGCGACTACCACGACTAGCCCCCTCAAGTCATGACAATAGACATGTGATGAATATAACTGATTATTTTGGTTAGATATTTATATTTATCAGTTTAAGAAGGTGATCACATGGATGATAGCAAACAAGTAAAACAATCATTTAGACATACAAGCAATAACAACCAGCAAAACATCACACAAATAACACACATAAGTAGATAGTGGATCATTAGAACTCCCTCACCTAAATTAATGCTCATTCTCCAAGTCTTCGAAATTCTTAAAATTCAACAATCAGGTACCTAAAAGATAATAAGATTTATAAGTGTTTAGAAAAGCTAAGTTCTTTAATCAACTAAATATCTATTATTATTTGCCTAGTTTTCCACTATAACCTAAGTAAAGTATAAACATGGTTTATGTTAGGACCCTATAGGGGGCTTAGTAAGATTGCCTATAATTTACATAACATATGTGTATCCATGATATGAAAATTGTCTTGCAAGTTAGAGATAATAAGACTCTAAATAGTTTATCACTAAGGTTTCTGAATTGTTAATTAATTAACATATTATAAAATATAAACAATTATGGATATCCAATATTCTACAGTTTCTTAAAATCGTAGAGAATCGATATCCCTTATAAAATGATAAGATCAAGTAGAAAAGGCTTAAAATTTAAAATTATTGAAGTTACAAAAATCCAAATATATAAGTAGTATTTACATCTAAAGTCTCAAATAAGCTATGTAATCTTTCTCTAGTTCTAACCTCTAAAGCATCTCAATAGTTGCACTTAACACTCCACTTTTAAACCATGCCCGATTATCTATCAACCTATAAAATAAAAACTATTAGGGAGTAAGCTACAAGAGCTTAGTGAGTTATCGCTTATACTATATTGGCAAATAGGTTATCAAATAAAGTGTTACAACCATATGAATGCATGTACATGTAGTATGCAAAACAATATTTACAATTGACTAGAACTATAAACAACATTGGATTTAACACCCTTCGATGTTAGGGTTGGACATACAACGGTACTAATCACAATTGGATTCTAGCACTTAGGTTGTTTTTAACCACATATCGATATTCCATATTTTATAAAATATAATTTCCATTTCTAAAATCTAGTAGTACATAATTTCCTAAGTCTAGCAGTAAGGTAGCCCTTACAGTCCATGCTCACACCCTACTATAAAGGTCTTTAGACTCGACCTTCAACCATATGGTTGGCGTCTTCAACACCTCATAAGCCCATAAGTTAGTGTAAGGTCACGTTGTACATGTACACCGTACAAAAAACTTTAATTCAATATATAGAAATAGTCTTCATAAGACCTCTCTTTACGTCCTATCGAGCTTAGTTGTTTACCTTCTCGGTTTTTAAAATTAAATTTCCTTTAAACCGATTAACATTGAAACCTTACTCACTTAATACTAATCCTCAGCTAAGGTTTAAAGAAAACCTTTTTTTTTTTTTCAACTTGAAAAGGTATTAGAGTCACCACTTAACTAAAGTCGAGAAAAATAGTTAAGTTATAACCAATTAGGAAGATTGGTTATAACTTAGCCATTAGTTTAATGATTAAAATCAATTTTACAAAACGATTTTTGAAACCAGAGAATCTAAATCTAGGGGTTAGGAATTTCAAACCCTTACTAGTACTATTGACTTTCCAATATTAGAGTTAAACTTCAAATTCACCTTTTAATTTTGAAAGACAAAACTTGATTATTAGTTACTCTAATTGAATAAACAAAATAATCTAAACTAAAGAAAAAAGGAAATTAGGTTTTTCATTTTTATCGTCGCCTCATAGATGCCTACATACTCGTTATTTGGGATTAGATGTACGTAGTTCTTTTATATAAACTTTAGCGGGTGATTTGATTTTAATTTTTGAAAAAAGGTTAGATATATGTTTTTTACACAATTAGATTCATTTAAGAAAATTTCTAAAAAAAGGTCTTAAATTGGGACTCTTTATTATTATTTTCTTTTTTAAATTCTAAAAAGTCCTAATTTGAAAAAAAAAAGATTCATTTATTTTTATTTTTGAAAAATCAATTTTCTAAGTGACAAAAGAAATAATAATCTTTATTCTTTCTATTTACTTATTTATTTTTATTTTATTTATTATTTTATTTATCCTATCTATTTTTACTTTTTATCAAACTAAAATAAATAAATAACTAAATAAACTACCTTTTTTTTTCTTTTTTCCTTCTCTTTTCCCTTTTTTTGTTTTTTTACATCACAATTGCATTTACATGTACATAATAAAATAAATAAATTAAAAAAGAAAAAACAACAACGGCCAAATAATAAAAAGAAAGAAAATAAATGAAATAAAATAAAAAAATGGACTTTGGATGTAGTAGGCATGCATAAGTCAGACCTGGACTGGATTTCGAGCTGGGTCGTAGGTAGTCAGGTCGGGTTACGCAAATTTAGGTCAGGTCGTCAAATTCCTTCTTCAACAACAACATGAAAGGGTGATTCCTAAAGTTCTAGGCAGTAAATCAAGTGGGAAAGGGGGTTTTCGTGATTATCTAATTGGGTTTAGGGGGGTTAAGATTGATTCCGTAGCCGATGGAGGTGGTTTTGAGGGTGTTTAGGTGTGGTAGCCGACGGTGGTCTTAGGTGGTTAGTTTCTGGAGTTGTTGGGCATGCAAGGGGTGTTGGTTCAGTGGTTTTGTGGTGTGGTGAGCTTCGTCATAGGGTTAGTTTAGAGTGGGAAGTAGCGGCAATGGTGGTTCGAGAGAGGAGGGTTTGGTGGTTAGGGTTTTTGTTAGTGGTTGTCCATAGCCAATGCTACGAGCTATGGTAGAGGAAAAGGGTGGTTGGGTTAGGTAGCTTATGCGATGGTGGAGCTAGCTAGGGTGGTAGCTGGTAGTGGTGTGCTAAAGGGAGAGAGATTAGAAGAGAGAGAGAGTGAGAAAGTTGTGGCTAGAGAGAGAAAACGAGAGAGAGAGGGTTTTGCAATGATTCTGTTGGTTGTAAGTGGTTATGTGTACCCTATGAGCTCCCTCAATACCTAATTTATACTCATAATTAACCTAAAAACATAGAAAGTTCGAATAGGAGTGAATGGGGGTCATCCGAATTTTCAGTCTTTTTCTAATCTTTGAAGCTTGATTTGAATGTGTAATTCATCGAATTTGGATGTATTTTTTGTATCGATTCATAGTAGGCCATGTGGAGGATGAATTTGCACCATTAATTAGTGTGTTTCAGCAAGGAAAATGCACGAAATTAGAGGCCAAAGTGATGGGGTTGGGCCTATTCTTGACTAGGAAAGTAGGAAAATCTGGAGAAAACGAAGGAATATCGAAGGAAAGAGAAGGAAAGTGTTAACATAGGACCACATCAGCCAAACCAACCAACTAGATGTTGCCACACTACGTGACATGTGGCATGCCACGTAGCTCACCACATGGCGTTACATCAACCATCGTCTAATCTTATGTTGCCATGTGTCAGGATACGTAATGTAATCAGATCTTGACACATGGTAGTATGCTAAATATAAAAAATAATATAAAGAAAAAGGGCCTCCTACCTTTGCCAAGAATCAAACCTAAGACCTCATGCTTAAACCCAAACCAAAGTCCATGTATTTAACTATTAGGCCGTTGTTCTATGCCTTGTTCATATGTCCATTTAAATTGCACATATAAACTAGGTTAGCCAAAGCTAGATTTAAATCTAAACTTAAGTTCAAACAACCCAACTTATAAATTTATTTCAAAATAAAAAAAAAAACTATTCTATTAAATTGTTTTTCCCTAAAATATTTTATTTTTTTCCATTTTTCAATTTTTTTGTAATTTTTCAATTTTCAAAATTTTTGTGTTTCTTATCCAAATTTCTTATTTTTTATGCTTTTTCTCATTTTTGTTTTTTTTTTGTATTTTCCTAAAATTCTTTTTTTTTTCTAAATATCTTAATTTTTTGGGTTTTCTTTAGTTTCCTATTTTTTTATGTTTTTCCTAATTTAGGACCTATTGAGAAAAAAAAAAAAGAAAAAAATAAAAATAAAGGGGGCAAAAATTAGGTATCTAGATCTCTATGTGAGATTATGACTAGAATACGTAATGCAATGCATGTTTGATGCATGATCCTTTTAATTTATGATAAGCCAAATATGATTAAGTCAAATTGTGAGGCGACCAATCAATATCAGTAAACCATTCAAATCATGTAACAATCAATTATACAACCAAATCTTCAATTATTGTGTTTAATAATATTTTGTACGGTAATCAACCAATATCAAGCACATGCATAACTAGAGTCTTTATGCACCAAGTTATTAACATTCAATTTAGGTGCACTAACTACAAGTACAAAACAAGTACAGAGTCATTAGGAGTACTTACTTAGTCAAAGTCGATATGACTCTTAACAATCACAAGAAGCTTGCCTTCCTGATCGATATTTCCAGATAAATGGAAATGAAATAAACCTAATGATTATCTAGATGTAATGCTAGACAGCTTAACTAGTTTACTATCTATCTTATAATTCCCATTCTACTTAAGTATTATATCATTTGTTACTTTTTCATTTTACCGTATATCTTTACATTTTTATAGTAGATTCTTATTAAATTCAAATGTGTTTATTTAATGATAAAGTTTGATTAAAATTTTCAGTGTTATTTTACATTGCTTAACTTATTTATTGTGATATTTAGGAAATATTATTTTATTGTATATGTAATAGTATCCAATGTAATCGTATAAGTAATAATATTCAAATTAGTAACATTATATGAGTTTGAGTTTTCTTGCTTTTCATAAGTTCTATATTAGTATATTGTTATATTATAATTTAATTGAAGTTCTTACTTATAACAAGATAATATATATATATTAGGTTAAAATAGATAATGTAATTAACTTAGTTAAAGTAATAGAGTTGGATGAAAATATCGAAGTCATATGTTTAAATAACTAAAAACTTTAACTCAGTTATGTTGTAGTATTATCCTAAGATTATATTGTACGTGTATGTATAACACTTTAATCTTTTGAAGAATTTTGTATCTTATAGTTATGTCTTATTCATACTTTACAGTATGTATCTACTAGTTTCCTTTCATAGGAATTGATATACGTGTACTTGTAAATAATTATGTTTAGTTATTTCTTTATTTAATTAAAGTTTTATCCTAGTTATTTATTTGTAAGATCTTATTATTTAAATAATGTAATTAATTTACTTATATATTTTAGTTTTCTCTAAATCTTGAATTGCATATAGCTTTATTTTTTTTGTTCTAACTCCATTATTTATGAACTTATAGTTGGATTTTATTGTTTTCAGATATATGTTCATGTAGTAGGGTCCATTTTAAACATTGAGATCTGCATTTTTTGTTATGGTTCTAAAGTATTGCAAATTTAGTTATTTTGACCCACATAATTTTATTTATCAATTTTGAGTTTTTCTTTATTATTTTATGATTTAATTGATTTCTAAATTTTATATTTTTATGATGTCTTATTTTTAGCTTTAACTTATGTAGTCTTTGTTATTTTCTTTTTTTAAGCTTTATTTACCATTTCTTGAAAATTTGTTGTTATTATTAATTACTTAGTTAATTTTATTATTATTCTTTAATTATTTTTAATTTTTCAATTTTATTATTCTTTATTTACCTTCTTTTTTTTTTCTTTTTTATACTTCTTAAAATTTATATTACTATTATTATTAGGTATATTTATATATTATCATATGTAATTAATTAATAAATTATGGGTCCTAATTGTATATTATGGGTTTTGGCTCGTTATATATATAATTGTATATATAAATACTTATGTGTTTATGCACATACATGTATTCTTAATTAATTTATTATATTTGATATTTTATTATTTATACTTTTATTTAGTATCTTATTATATATATTTATACACATCTATGTACCTATGTACTTTTCTTTATATCATTTTACTTAGTATATTAAAGGTTATACTCATACTTAACATATTTAGTATATATACCTATACATGTATACATACATATATCTATATATGTAGGCATACATATGTACATGTATTTATACATGTACTATGCTTTTACTATATGTATTTATATACTTTTACACATGCGTGTATATGTATTTATACCTAAGTTTATACATACTTTTATATATGTATATTTATATGTATTTTTATATTTTCTAAAAATCTTTAATATACATATCTTATGTACACATTTATATACTCGATTTTGTACATATATATCTAGAAATTAGAATTGCGTACCTACACGAGTTTATGTACACATATATATATATATATATATGTATGTGTGTGCGTGTCATATATACATACATGTTTATATATCCCTTATTAGTTAACCCTATATTATATACTTACATATAGTTATAACATGTATATCTCTATGGTAAATATCTATATGTATACTAATACATAAGCATATAAGAGAAGACTTAAACTAAATATACATATTGAATTAAATACATAAAAAAATACAAGAAATAAACTTAAACATAAAGAGTATGTGATTACTTGTTTTCGATGATGGATTTTCCCTTCTTGCCTACCTCCTAAAGTAGATTAAAATGAAGTTCATATTATGTAATAAAAAGGAAAATGGTGGATAAGGAAAATGAAGGAAATGGAAAAGAAAACTAATAGAAGAAGAGGAAGATAAATGGTGGTTAGAAAAGAAGAAAAGGTGAGGGATTTGTGTACATAACTATAGATAATTATGGATTTTGAAAGAGAGTTCTAGAGTTGAGGGGAATTCAGGACAAAGAGGAAAAAAAAATAAGAAGAAAAAGGAAAAGAAAAAGAAAAGATAAGAGGAGTTAATACATTTGATAAGGTTATTTAATGCACTTTGATAAAGACGTGTTGACTTGGTCAACTTGTAAACCTTGCAAATTTAGTTATTTAAAAGTAAAATTGAACCCTAATACTGTAGATGACTTGATAAGTCGTTAAAGCCAAACAAGATAAAAATTTAATAAATTATAAATTTAAATATATTATAAATAGTAAAAACCTTAGAAATTGATCAAAACTCTAAATCGTGTACTAAAACTCTAAATCTAATTTATGCACCATTAACCAAAATTGAACCCGAAATTGATCGAAACCCTAAAAATATAACTTTAAGCCTATAAAATAATTAAATATCACTCAATAGTGATATAATTGTAGTCAATTGCAATTATCAACTAAATTGCATAATTGCATAAAATTTTTAACAAAATCATTACAATAACTTGTTAAAATTATAATTGTAACAAGTACCAATTAAATTAATAAATTTTCAAAAAATTCCAAAATTAATTTATGATGATTATTTTTATAATTTTTAAGTTTAGAAAAATTACATATAATTATTTTTAATTTCCATTTTCTTCCTTTCTCTTTCTTTCTTTTTTTCTCTTTTCTTTCTTTTCTTCTTCTCTTCTATTTTCCTTATCCCACACGTAGAATTATAGTAGCCCATATGCACAAATTAATGTCCAAATGTCACAAATTTAAGTGGGAAAAGACAAAGTAATGAGGTAAATATCTTATCCTAATTAATGCCTAAATTAAGAAGATAAGTTTCCTATTTTTTTTCTCTATTTTATTGGATTAAATCTGCACTCTTCACGTCTAAGAAAATCTGGAAAAAAAAAAACGACTAGAAAAAAAAAATAAAGAGAAACCAAACACATAAAAAAAAGGAGAAGGAAAAGCAAAAGCAAAACAAAGCCGAAAACAAAACGGTAAAGAACAAGGAGAAGAAAAAGAAGAAAAAAGAAGAAGGAGGAGGAGGAAAAGAAGAAGAAAATCAAATATAAATAGGTAAGTAAAATTATTTTAGTAGTATATATGTATATTATATGGTATGTACATATATATACTAAGTATTTGTGTTGTATTTTATTAAATATTTCATTACATATACATGTATATATGCATAAGTAGATAATTTAAGATATATATATGTATGTATAAAGATATGTATGTAGACATGTATGTATATAGGTATAATATACGGTATATGTATATATATGTATGTATAAATAAGAATACATTTGGTATGTATTTTGTATTTTTACTATTTTGGGTATTGATATATATATGTGTGTACATGTGAACCTATATGAGTATATATGTACATAATATTTATTTAATTATATGATATATATATAAGTGTAAGTATACGTATATCATATTTATATATACATGTGTTTCGTATTTTTATATTTATGTACACATGTAAGCTATTTTTCTTATATATATATATATATGTATGTGTATGTGTGTATGTGTGTACAAGTAAGTATATGTATAGCATATGGTATATAAAGTGTATCGTACATTAAGTAGTATATACAATACAATAATATTTGTTAAATAAAATAAATTCATAAATATGTAAGAAGTAGGTATATATATATTACTGTAAATTAGGAATTACTAATTAAGTAAATTAGAAAAATTAATCAAATATAGTAATAAGTATATATATGAGTGTGTATTGTAAAATACAAATAAATAATAAGAAAATAATAAATAACAAAAATAAAAGTAATAACGATAATAATAATAATTTTAGTAAGTCTAAAATCTCAAAAATAGGTAAAAATAAGTAATTAAGGCAAAATAAGCTTAAAATAATAAAATTATCAATTATATGATTTAAATAATTATTAAATCATAAATATATTAAGAAAAAGATAAAATTAATATTTTATAATTTTTTTTACATTAAAATAATAAATTTTGTTATATTTTTATATCACAATTCAAACTATGAGCTACAACGTCCAAAATGGATCTCGTTACGAGAAAATATACTCGAAAACGATTAAAATGAGCTATATGAGTTCCTAACGATTCGAGCTAAAACAAAAAAGTTATATGCGATTCGATAAAAAGCTCGAATCAATGATTACACGTAAATCAATAACCGATTTAAGTAAACAGTATGATTTAGCATGCTAGTTTAGTTATTTAATTCCCAAGTTTACTACTTTCCATATTCCTCTAATGTTTGGTGATCCTGAGATTGAGACCGACTTACCTTTGGATTATTACAATCTCTAACATCATTTATGACCAAGTGAGTATTCTCGATAACTCTATACTTGTTTTATGCTTGTAGTTAGTACACATGAATTAAATATTAATAACTTGATGCATGAGGGTTCAAGTTATGCATGTGACTAATATTGATTAATTACCATGTAAAATACTGTTAAATGTGATAGATGAAGATTTGGTTATATAATTGATTGTTGCATAATTTGAATGATTTGTTGATAATGTTTGACCACCTCATAAATTGACTTAATCATATTCAACTTAACTAAAATTAAATGGATCATGCATAGAGCACAAACATTGCATATAATGTTTTGGCTGTCACCTCACGCGGTTAGTAATGAAGGGCTTTAGAGGGATGGATTCCCACATAATTTGATTAGTACAGTGTAGGAGCATTGGTACAACAAGACCCTACCCTTGGCTTACAGGTTCTACTGGTACTGGAGATACTAATCGTGGGTGGCTAGGGGTTGTGTCTAGAGACCACCGCTGTAGGTTGTAAGCATGGACTGCGGGGGCTACCTTATTGCTAGACTTGGATATTTGTATACTATTAACTATTGGAATTAGAAACCTGTTTTGTGAAATAGAGAATATATATATATATATATATATATATATATAATTATATAAGGTTAAAAACCTAAGTGCTAGAGCCCGGTTGTGATTGGTGCCGATGTATCTCCAACCCTTACTTCGGAAGGCATTAAATCTGATGTTATATGCAGCACCGGTCAACTACATATATACTGTTTGGCATACTGCCTGTTCATGCATTCATATGTTTGGTAATAAACTGTTTGATAACTTGTTTGTTGGTAAATCCGATGTTGTATGCAGCATCGTTCAACTGCATAAATACTGTTTAGCATACTGCTTATTTATGCATTCATATGTTTAATAATAAACTATTTGATAACTTGTTTGCTGGTATAGTACGAGCGATAACTCACTAAGCTCTTGTAGCTTACTTCCCAATAGCTTTTTCTTACAGGTTGCCAGATGATTGAGCATGGGTTAAGAATTGGAAGTTGAGTACCAGCGTTGAGATGCATAGAAGTTAGAATCTGAAGATAGACTGTATGGTTCATTTGAATTATTATATATATAATTATTAATACTACATTTAAATTTGGTGACTTTAGTAAGTTTAAGTTTTAGAACTTTACTACCTAATCTTATTATTTGGTAGGAGATACCGATTCTCTACGATTCTAATGGACTGTGGCTTATCGAATATCTATCATCATATATATATGTGGTCGTAAGTTAATTAAGAATAAAAAAATAAATAAATAAAAACTTTAGTAACTAATTGTTTAGATTTTGCAATCTCTGACTTGCAAGATGATTTTTAAATCATGAGTGCACACATAATATGAAAATTTTAGATAATCCTACTAGGCTCCCTTTAGGGTTATGACATAATTCCTTGAATATTTTATGTATTATATATAAATAATTTGGAAATAAAAAGAAAATGGAGAAAAAGATGAAGTAAGAGGAAAAATAGAAAATAAAATGTAATAAATAATTAAAATATATATTATAATTTCCTTATATGTTTCTAATCATATAAATAATATTTAGAATAATAAATAATATAATTATAAGGTAAATAATAAATTATCTTAATGATATCTACTATTTATTATCTAAATAACAAACAAATATCTAAATTAACATAATACTAACTTATCTATATAAATATAAGATTAATATTAATTATAAAATAATATTATAATTTTTAATGAATTAATATAGTATTTTTACTTTTATAAACATTTAAAAGTTATCTCTAATCATATACTAGCCATTTTATGTGATTTAGGAAAATGTTCAATTATTTGGCTCAATTAGGATTTTATCACTCTTATAGTAAATTGGTGCATTTATAAGCTTAAAGTTTTAGTTTTAGGGTTTTGATTAGGTTTGGGTTCAATTTCTCATATGTATATGCAGGTATAATTTAGGATTTTTATATATGATTAAGGTTTTATTCAAGTTCGAGTCAATTTCTTATAGTTACATATATTTAGGGTTTAAAGTTTTCATATATGATTAGAGTTTCGATTAATAAATTGAGGTTTTTTCATATTTGTTTTAAGTTTTACATTTAAAATTTTAATCAATTTTAAACTTATCGATTTTGTTAATTTAAGAAAATCATCTACAGTATACGAGTTTGATTTTATACTCAAATCTTTTACTTATTCTTCTTGATTTATTTTAAAATTTCGGTTGCATGTAGCTTTTTCATTCTAACTCCTATTTTGATGATCTTATAGTTATTGTTTATGGTATTCAAATGTATTTTCACATAGCAAAGTCCGTTTTAAACATTAAGACCCGCATCTTCTAAGATAAGTTTAAATTGTTATAAATTTAATTATTTTGACTCAAATATTTTTATTTACTAATTTTCAAGTTTTTTTTATTATTTTACGACTTAGTTAATTTCTAGATTTTATATTTTTGTGATTTCTTAATTTTAACTTCAATTTACGTAGTCTTCATTATTTTCTTATTTTAAGCTTGATTTACTATTTATTGTAATTTTGTTATTATTATTAATTTAATTAATTAATTTTATTATCATTCCTTAATTATTTTCAATTTTTTTAGTTTAATTATTTATTTAGATATATTTGCTGACTAGTACATTTTGATTGGTCCACATGGCACTTTATTAAGCTTTCTTATTTTTTTTACATTTCTTAATTTTTATATTATTATTAAGTATATTTATATCTTATCATATTTAATTAATTACTAGATTATGGGTTTTAATTATGTATTATAGTTTTAGCCCATAATCTGTGTATGTATATTATATTATGTTAAATAAATATATTTTGTATATGTACAATTATACTTATGTACTTATGTATTTATCTACATACTTATATCCTCAATTATTTTATTATATTTGATATTTTATTATATGTACTGATGTTTAATATATTATTATATAAATTCATACATTTACACATGTACATAGGTATTTGTATTTATATTATTATACTTAATATTATTAGATACATTTATACTTAGTATATTAATATACTTACCTATATATATATACATGTTTATATACATATATTTATACATGTAGGCATGCGTATGTACTCATATTTATACATGTACTATACTTTTATGGTATGTATTTATGTAAATGTACATATACTTGTATACATATTTATACCTAAGTTTATATGTACTTTTATACGTATATATTTATACATATCTTTATGTTTTTTCTAAGTATTTTTTTTCTAAGAATCTTTAATAAACATATCTTATGTACACATTTATATACTCAATTTTGTACATATATGTGTATAAATTTAATATTTCTTATATACACAAGTTTATGTACATATTATATATATATGCCATATATACATAAATGTTTATATATCCCTACTTAGTTAACCATATAACATATATTTGCATATGGTTATAACATATATTTGCATATGGTTATAACATGTATATCTTTATGGTAAGTATCTAAATATATATGCTAGTATATATGTGCATATTTGTACACTTAATTTCTAAAAGAAACATGCTCATATCCATGAGCTTTAACACAACTACATAAAATTTCATTCATAAAGGCTAAGATACATGTATAATACTTCTAACATAACAATATACATATACATAAGTATATAAGAAAAGACTTAAACTAAATATTCATATTGAAATAAATATACTTAAAAAAATATAAGAAATAAACTTAAACATAAAGAGTATGTGGTTACTTGTTCTTAATGATTGATTTCCCTTTCTTGCCTTTCTCCTAAAGTGGATTAAAATGGAGTTTATATTATGTAGTAAAAAGGAAATGATGGGTGAGGAAATGGAGAGTAATGAAGGAAGAAGAAGATGGAAGTTGTGCAAAATGCCTTTTATTTTAATTTACAAAAGAAAAGTAAGATAAATACACAAGTAAATTAGAAACAAATCAAGAAAGTTAGAGATAGTTCTAGTAAGGCCACTCAAACTCACGACCAAGAAAAATGGAATGAAAAAGAAAAGAAAAGGGAGATTAAATGCAATTGATAAGGACATGTTGACTTAGGTACAATGTTGACTTAGTTAACTCTTTGAATATTTTATATAATATATATAAATAATTTGGAAATAAAAAGAAAATAGAGAAAAAGATAAAGTAAGAGGGAAAATAGAAAATTAAATATAATAAATCAATAAAAAAATATTAAAATATCCTTACACATTTATAATCCTATAAATAATATTTAGAATAGTAAATAATATAATTTTAAGGTAAATTATAAATCATGTTATTATTATTTACTATACCTTTTCTAAATAACCAAGAATATCTAAGTTAACATAATACTAACTTATCTTTGAAAATATAAGGTTAATACTAATTATAAAATAATATTACAATTTTTAATAAATTAATCTAGTATTTTTATGTTTAGAAGCATTTAGACGTTATCCTTAATAGTTTGCTAGCGATTTTACGTGATTGAGTGTATCGTTCAGTTATTTAGCTCAATTAGGGTTTTATCACTTTTGTAGAAAATTGGTACATTTACTAGATTAAAGTTTTGGTTTTAAGGTTTTGATTAGGTTTGAGCTCGATTTCTCATATGTATATGCGGGAAGAATTTAGGGTTTTCATACGTAATTGAGGTTTTTATCGAGTTCAAGTTCAATCTCATACAATTATACATATTTAAGGCTTAAGGTTTTCATATGCAATTAAAGTTTTGACTTATAAGTTTGGGTTTTTCATATTTGCTTAGAGTTGCAAATTTAAAATTTTTAATTGGTTTTAAATTTGATTCTATACTTAGAATGCTAAATTGCGGGGTTTACAACTAAACTTTCTAGTTCGAGCCTTTTTATAAGTCTTGTATTTATTAGGTTTATTATGCTCAATGTTTCTTTTTCCATATCATGTATGAATGGTCCTCATATGTCCATGAATGACCTTGGTTCCTTATTCATAATTTTCTAGTCCTCGTATAGGGTTCAAATCATTACAACATTGAGATAATATGTCTATATGTCAATAAGATTCAGGTTAATTGAATTCATTAGAACATGATAGATAAGTTATTTTTTTAAGGTATGACTTTGTCTACTTGTTTTAGTTTTCATTATTTTAGTTTTTTATTTTATGGAACTCTTTTGGTTCTTTCTTGAACTTCATTTGAGTAAGATGTTTGGGAAGCTTTTTTTAAGTATGAAAAATGTTTAGAAAGATTTCCTTTGAAATGGAAATAAAAGTTTATGAGCTTGAGGATTGGTTGATGCAGGTGGAAAGATCGTTTGAGGCATTTGAAGTGCCACATTATCTGAGATTGACTTATGGTATTTATCTACTCCACTTGAGAGCAAGGACATAGTAGGAGACTAAAAGAGGGAATTTAAGACACCCTATTACATAAGAAAACTTTAAAGAGTAATTCTTGAGACACTACTTTCTTGAGTAATACGAAGTAGACTTTACTTACCTACTACAGTTTGCCCCACTCGAGTATCACAATAGTGATTGGATGAAGAAGCAAATCTTTTTTAGGGAATTAGACCTCAAAATGAAATGGAAGGTTTTGGAATTTCAACCGATGACTTATAGTGAGGCCATAGAGAAAGTAAAGGCGTTGGATACCACAAAGAAGCAAGGGAAAGAAATAATGAAGCCTAGAGTCACTGTTTTTAGCAAAAGGCCATTTGAAGGACCTAAAAGCTTAAGCTCCAAAGTGAGAAAGATTTTGAAACCCCGTAAGATGATCAACAAGAAATGTAGAAATGGGAATAGGAATGGAAGAGTCACCGGTTTGAAGTGCAAGGGAAATCACTATCCTTAGGATTGTGCTCATCTCAAGAACAAGTGTTACTTTTGTAAAGAAGGAGGTCACTTAGTAGCAGGCTATCCAAAGAAGGTTACCATGACTTGTTATATCTGTAAACAAGTAAGACATTTTGCTAACACCTACCCTCAGCATCAAAACACTACCATACAAATTGCAGGACACCTTGGGATGGGGAAGATTGCTAGAGGAAATGGCCTAAGACCATGAGCTATGAATGTCGCCCGAGTCTATAATCTAGAGGGAGAATGGGATTATGAAGAGTATCTAGAGGAGGAGATAATCTACTATGAGGAAGTGGAGGATGTCATAGATACATAATTGATTAAAGGTATGTTTCTTAAACTCTCTTTTAAGTTGAGTTGTGTTATTAAGTATGGTTTAATAATTAGAGAATAAAACATTTAACTTAGTAACAAGAATTTTAAAGTCTAATAATTGTAACTTGTAAACACTCAATTTGAACTCGATCTAGGGAATGTCAATATAAAAGAGCATTCGGTGTATACTTTGTTCAACATCGGAGTGACTCATTCCTTAGTTACTCGCGAAGTAGTGAAATGAGCCGAATTGCCCATAACCATCGCTGAATCAAGCTTCAGTGTATGAACCCCTATGGGAAGTGTAGTCATTACTAAAGAGATGGTAAAGAAGTGCCCACTTAGCAAACAAGGCCATGATGATATGGTGAATCTTATCATTATTAACTTGGGAAAATATAAGATGATTTTGGGCATAAATTGGATGACATCTTGTAGGGCTATAGTTGATTGTTAGAAGAAGAAAGTGCATTTTAAGGATATGAAAGGATCTAAGGTGGAATTTTAAGGAGAATCAACGGTAGCGTGAACACATGAACTAAGCTCCTTTGAGTTAAAGTTGGAGACAACTTGGATGAACACCACTAAAGTTGAGTTGGAAAAGCCAAAAATAGAAGATATTCTAGTGCTAAACGAATTTCCTAATGTGTTTCCAAAAGAACTACAAGGATTGCCACCTAAGAGGGAAATAGATTTTGCCATTGATTTATTGCCAAGAATTGAGCCAATTTCTAAGGCACCTTACAGGATGGCTCTAATAGAGTTGAAGGAACTAAAGAAGCAACTTTAAGAGTTACTGGACAAGGATTCATTAGACCAAGTGTCTCACCTTGGGGAGTATTTATATTGTTTGTTAAGAAAAAGGACGATTCCCTTAGACTCCGTATCGACTATAAAGAGTTAAACTAAGTCACCATAAAAAACAAGTATCCTTTAACTTGTATTGATGACTTGTTCGATCAACTACAAGGTGCAGGTGTATTCTCCTGTATTAATCTAAGATTGGGATATCACCAATTAAGGATTAGATTGGAGGATGTGCTTAAGACAGCATTTAAGACAAGATATCGACATTACAAGTTTCTAGTAATGCCATTTAAACTAACAAATGTGCCTGTAGTGTTCATGGATTTGATGAATAGGGTATTTAGAGCATATGTGGATAAGTGTGTAATTGTGTTTATTGATGACATATTGGTGTACTCGTTAACCTCAGAACAACATCAAGTGTTAGGACATTATAGGGGGCCTAGTAGGATTACCTGAAATTTTCATATTATGTATGCACTTATAACATAACAACTGTCTTGCAAGTCAGAAATTATAAGACTCTAAATAATTAATCATTAAAGTTTCTTATTTTAATTTATTAACTCATTATAAAATATAATTAACTATAGATATCTAATATTCTATAGCTCCTCAAAACCGTAGAAAATCCGTATCCTTTACCAAAAGATAAGATTACTCATTAAAGACATAAAATATAAACTTACTAATGTTATAAAATCTAGGTATAAGAATAGTAATTAAATGTAATGTTTGAAATAAGCTATAGAAACTATCTTTAGGTTATATCTCTTAAGGTATCATAATAACTACACTCAACACTCAACTCTAAGCCCATGCCCAATTGTCCATCAACTTGTAAAAGAAAAATTGTTAGGGAGTAAGCTACAAGAGCTCAATGAGTTATCCCTCATACTATACTAGTAAGCAGGTCATCAAACATTTTATTAACAAACATATGGATACATGAACAACTAATGTAACGACCCGAGGGAGCTAATCGTGGCAATCACCATATACTATATAACGGATTGTAGATTGAATTCTCTTACAATCAATGACCCTTTTATATGATACACAAGGCTGCAACTACAACTAACTACCAAGAGTACGTAAGCATAAGCAATATCATTTCATAATAAAATTATAAAAACATAAGACATGGTATATTTATATAAAAGTTTACAAATAAGAAGTCTGAAACATGTCTTAAGTTAAACTAATATATCAATTACATATGCAGCTCTATAAACTATCAGGAATACTCTTTGATTACATCCAGCTCCCACATTGACCCCGTGTAGAACACTAATCTTAGGCATGCGACGGCTTGACTCTACAAATAGATCGGCCTATGAAAGAAGACTATAAGGGTATAAGCTAATTAGCTTAGTGAGATAATTTCTTTCAACCATATAGTAATCAAGTTATACAATAGTTAAGTTCAATCAAATGAATGCATGACAATCAGTATGCCAAACAAATACATGCAGGTGACCAGGTATTGCATGCAACTCAAATTTAACGCCCTCCGAAGTCAGGGTTGGAGATACATCGGTACAGTCAGATTTGGGTATCATATTAGAACTTATTTCATAATGAAACTTCGCATTTCGTATTTAAAATGTAATGTTACATCCATTATCAGTTTTATCAAAACGAGTTCTACATATGATTGTGAGTTGGTTTACGCAGCCTTCACTTACCCCTAAACGAAGGCCTCTATACTCGACCCTTAGCCAAGTAGTTGGTGCCTCCAACGCCTAGTAATCCTGCAGGCTAGGGTAAGGTCATATCGTACGTGTGAATCGTTCAAAATCTATAATAATCAATAATCAACTAACGTATGGCCTCTCGCTACCTCTGTGTAATGTGACTGCCGGATTAGTTAAGCAGTATATGATTATGCATGATCCAAGTTAACTTTTTCTAGTCGAATAAAATTAGGTCTTATTTATTCAGTGATCATTCCAAGTTACAAATAATCAATTCTTAGTGAATTTACAATGCAACAATCATTACATTATTAAAATTTAAAGTAAATTCGCCATCAACAACAATTATCATGTACAAGCATAACTCAACCCTATACACATTCATTTATAGATTATAACTTATATTCACTAACTATAAACACAAATAAGTATGGAATCATTAGGAGAAACTTACTCAATCATGGCTAATTCAGGGGTCGTAGTAATCTAGTGGCAGCTCAAGGTCTATATCAAAATCACTTAAGAATAATAGAAATTTGTCAGTTTAGGAATTTAAAGCTAAACTAGTATCATAATTTGTAAAGTCTACTTCACTTAGTTATGTGAAATTGTTGATTTGAGCTTTTTATTGAATTGCATGTAACTTTTTCGTTTTAGCTCGGATCGTTATGAACTTATAGTCCATTTTGATCGTTTTCGAGCGTATTTTTTCGTAACGAGGTCCGTTTTGAGCGTTGTGACTGATAGTTTGAATTGTGATATAAAAATATCATAAAATTTATTTTTTTAGTTTAAAAAATATAAAATATTAATTTTAGCTTTTTCTTAATATTTTTATGATTTAATAATTATTTAAACCATATATTTGATATTTTTATTATTTTAAGTATACTTTTCCTATTTTTGAGATTTTAGCCTTATTATGATTATTATTATTATTATTACCATTATTATTTTTATCATTTCTTATTTTCTCATTATTCATTATTTATGATTTATACACATACATATATATATACTTATAGTATATTTAATAAATTTTATAATTTTACTTTATTGGGAAATTCCTAATTTACGGTATTATATACACTCCTCACGTAATTATGAATTCATTTTATTTAATAAATATTAGTATATTATATATAATATATACTACTTACTTAATATTCGGTATAAAATATGTATACTATATATTATAGATGTACCATATGTTATATTCAATATACATTATATGTTATACATATACTCTATATTATATATATATATATATATATACGTCCTATGTACACTATATTTAAGCATATATTATCACTAATAGAAATATATAACTACATATATACTATACGACCACGTATTTATATATATATATATATACAAAAATAAATTATACACATATACATCAATATATATATAGTTCATGTATACACACACACACATATATATATATATATATTCCTATAGTTATTTTGTAAAATACTTAATACCAATTATATGTAATCCAAAAAAAATACATAATACATACTCCTTCCATATAATATACTTATGTACATACATGTATACATTCATATCTTTATACATACATATATAATTCAATTTAAGTATTTATGCATATATACATATAATAGTAATGTTATATTTAAAAATACAATATAAGTACTTCATATATACATGTATATACTATATAATATACATCTATACTTGCAAAATAACTTACTTACTTATTACTTTTGAATTTTTTTCTTCTTCTTTTCTTCACGTTTTTCCTCTTCACGTTTCTGTCTTTTCAACTTCCAAGGTTTTTCTTTCTCTTCTTTCGGTTTGGTTTCTTTCTATTTTTTTTCTAGATTTTTGTTGCTTCTATTTCATGTCCAAATTTGTTGTTTTTCGGCTAGAATAATTATATATATATATATATCTTATACAAATCTAATTGAGTTAGCATTTATTAAGATAAGACAATTTAATCCAATTGTATTTGCTTTGCCTTTCTAATTGCAACACTTGTCTCTTAATTTATCTTACGTAGGTTGCTATATTCTAATTTTTTTCTCTTATTTTGCAGGATGTGGCAAGTAAAAGGAAAAGAAGAAAAGAGAAAAAGAGAAAAAGAAAAAGGAAGAAAATAAAAATTAATAATAAATATATGTAATTTTTCTAAACATATAAATTATAACAATACTCATCATAAATTAATTTTGAAATTTTTGTGAAAATTTATCAATTTAATTGGTACCCATTATAATTATAATTTTTACAAGTTATTGTAGCGATTTCGTTAAAATTTCATGCAAATAAGTGATTTAGTCGAAAATTGTAATTAGCTATGATTATATCACTATTGAGTAATATTTAACTATTTTATAAACTTATATTTATAATTTTAAGGTTTCGAACAAATTCGGGTTCAATTTTGATTAATGGTGCATAAATCAGTTTTAGGGTTTTAGTACGTGATTTAGGGTTTTGATTAATTCTTAGAGTTTTCTTATTGGTGTTATATTTGATTTATTAAATTTCATAATCTTTTATTGTTACTAACCTTATCGACTTATTGTACAGTTTAGGATACTTGGACTTGAATTAAGGTTTAATTATTGATTTCCTAGGGTTTATAATTAAAGTTTCGATTGGTAAATTAGAGTTTTTCTTATTCGTTTTAGGTTTTGAATTTAAGATTTTAATTGATTTTAAATTTATTGTCTCTATTCACTTAAGGAAATCATCTATAATATGTAAGTTTGATTTTATACCTAGAAGGCTAGATTTGCCAAATTTACAAAGGCTAAGGTAACCAAACTAATCACCCAGTTTGACACCCTCAAGTTGGAGGAGTAGTAGACTAAGTGGTTTAGCGAAGGCTAGAGTTAAAGGAAATTGAGGAAGATGATGAGGAGATAGACGACGAAGAGTATGGAGAGAAAGAAGAAGACGTTGAATATTACTAAGCATAAGAGTGAGCACGCTAAGCTCTATGAGGACTTGATATTGTTAAGGTCTAAATCCCTCCTTTCAATGGAAGTAAAGATATAGATGAATATTTGGAGTGAGAAGAGATGGTGGAGAAGGTGTTTGATTATTATGGATATACAGATATTATTAAGGTCTGACAATCTAAATGCAGCTAGAGTAAGGGATGGATGATAAGGAGTAAGGACCTGGGATGAGATGAAGAGATTGATGAGGGGTAGATTTATGCTTTAGACCTACTTGCAGGACATGTTTGCTAAACTAGAGGAACTTCGCCAAGGAAGCCGATATACTGATGACTATGTAAGAGAGTTCTAAATGCTTATGATACGAGCTAATGTAGAAGAACTTAAGGCTCGTACAGTATTGAGGTTCATTTATGGGCTCAAATACAAGATTTGTAACATTGTGAAAGTGTAGAGGTTTTATACTCTAGAAGAAGTAATTAAGGTGGCATAAAGAGTCAAAAAAAAAAAAAAGAAGAAGAAGAAGAGAAATGCTCTGAGCCTACCTCAACCACCATTTTCTTAAGCTAGAGTTCCACACTAACCTATTCATGCCAAGTTGTGGAGGACTTCTTGAGTCAAAGAGAGAAATGACTAACTTAATAATATCTAAGTAGGCTAACAAGGTTGAGTAGGCTAGTCGAGTTGAGTTGAGGCTAAGCGGACCCCAAGGTCATAAAAAAGAGGACAAACCTCCAAATAGAAGACAAGCGTAGTGAAGTGCTTTAATGTTTGAGCTTTGGACACATGGTTATTGAGTGTTTGAATTGACATGCTATGGTGCTCTAAGGAGATGAAGTGAATAGCATTGATGAGAGCAAGCCCGTAGACGAGAAGAATGATGGAAGGATTAAATTCGAGGAGGAAGAGGAGACTTGTATCTATGTCGACCAAGGAGAGGTGATGACCTTAGTATTAAGACGAGTACCGAGTTCCTTATTGAACTCAAAGAAAGACTAGAGAGAGAATTTGTTCCATATGAAGTGTACCATCAAAGGAAAATTGTGCACCATCATTATAGATAGAGGAAGTCATACTAATGTTATCGCACAATCCTTTGTGTAGAGATTAGGACTACTAACCTTACAAACTACATTGGCTTCATGATAAGGGTGCTCTATACGTCACATAACAAGTAATGGAGTTGTTTAGCATTAGGAATGTACACAGGGACGAAGTAGTGTGCAATGTTGTTCCCATGGGAGCCTTACATCTATTGCTTAGAAGACCTTATTTGTTAAACTAAGATATTACTCATGATAAGTACAAGAACATCTATGACTTTATTAAGGATGATGTGTTGCAATTCATGATACTAACCTAAGTGAATGAGACCCATAATCATCTTGTTTGAGCTAATAAGAAGAAAGCCTTAGTGATGAGCTAAAGAGAGCTTCATGCTACTGAGAAGGTTAAAGAGCCTATGCTCCTATTGATTAGAAGATTAGTGGAAATGGGAGATTTAGTAGATGTTCATGTTGAGATCTAAAGCATAATAGATGAATTTTTTTACCTGTTTCCTAAAGAGTTATCTAACGGACTAGCCCTTATCTAAGAGATAGAGCATTATATTGATCTACAGCCAAGCCCTACTTTACCAAACCGACCTGCTTATAGAATGAACATTGAGTAGGTTGTTGAACTAAACAGATAAGTAGATTAGCTCATAGGGAAAGGATATGTGAGCGAGAACATAAGCCCTTATGTTGTATTAGCTCTACTAGTCCTAGAGAAGAATGGTTGATGGTGCATATACATTGATTGCCAAGCAATCAACCGAATTACTATTAAGTATAAATATCTGATACCGAGGCTTGATGACATGTTAAAGGAGCTTCATGTCACTAAGGTATTTTCAAAGATTGACCTACGAAGTAGCTATCACCAGATTTACATAAGGCTAGGGGATGAATGGAAGACTGCCTTCAATATGAGGCATGATCTCTATGAATGGTTGGTTTTGTCATTTAGACTAACAAATGCACCAAGCACATTTATGAGGCTTAGGAACCATGTGATGCACCCTTTGATCAAACAATGCATGGTTATGTACCTTGATGATATATTAGTGTATAGTACCAACCTGCAACCATGTTCAACATCTCCAAGAAGTTTTTGATATTTTATGAGTCGAGAAGTTATTTAAGAACGTGAAGAAGTGTATATTCTATCAAGGTGAAGTGATTTTTCTCGGGTACGTAATATCAAGGGAAGGAATTTGAGCTGATGAGGAGAAGGTTCAAACTGTCTTGGAGTAGTCAGCGTCTACAAATGTTACTAAAGCACGAAGTTTCCATGGCCTTGTTTCTTTCTATAGATAATTTATTAAGAATTTCAGTACTATTGTAGCCCCTTTGACCAATTTGACGAAAGAGGGCGATGGGTTCTAAAGGAGTGACTGAACCGAATAAAGCTTGAAAGGGATCAAAGAGAAGCTCACCTTTGCCTCTGTCCTATCATTACCAAATTTTGACAAAGCATTTTAACTTGAGTGCGATACATTAGGCATTAGAATTGGTGTCGTCCTGATGGCAGAACGACGATTGGTTACATATCACAGTAAGAAACTCAATGGTACTGCATTGAACTATTTTGCATACGAGAAAGAGTTTTACTCTCTTTTTTGAGCTCTTACTATTTGACAACACTACTTAATGCCACGAGGGCTTATGATCTACACTAACATTGAGTCATGGAAGCATCTTAGGAGTCAGAATGAACTTTTAAAGTGGTAAGCTAAGTGACTAGAGTTTATGGAGGATTTCTCTTACAAGATCCATCACAAGAAAGGAAGCACCAACATGGTCGATGATGCTCTATCACATCAGCAAACCTTGCTGATTATTTTGTAGGCCAAGTTGCTTAGATTTTTGCTTATCACTAAGTAATATGCTCATAACCCTCATTTTTGGCCCATTCTTGAGCAATGCCAAGAAGGAGTTGCTATTGGAGAATATTATTTTAGGGATAGCTATTTGTTTAAGGACTAAAGGTTGTGTATAGCAAATTGTTCTACACATGAGCTATTGGTGAGAGAAGCTCATAGTGATGGATTACCTAGTCAATTTGGAGAAATAACCAATTTGTTAAAGGAAAACTTTTACTAGCTTAGTTTGGGCAAGGATGTTGACAAGGTAGTTAGAAGTTACAAGTTATATAAGAGAGCTAAGGGGAAAAGAGAGCCCTATGGAGAGTATATGCTCCTACTGACACTAACCCTACCTTAGGTGAAGCTTAGCATAAACTTTGTCTTAGGGTTGCCTTAGATATCTAAGGGAAATGATTCGGTCTTTGTAATAGTAGACTGTTTTAGAAAAATGGTGCACTTCGTCTCGTGCTATTAAACTAATGATGCTTTATATATTGCTGGTCTATTTTTATAAAAAGTAGTCAAACTATACGAAGTGTAGAAAACTATCGTTTCAAATTTAGACATAAAATTTTTGAGCTATTTTTGGAGGACTCTTTAGAGAAGACTTGAACTAAACTTATGTTTAACTCCAATAACTACTCCTAGACTAATGGCTAGACTAAAGTAGTGACTAGGATGCTAGGGAACTTATTCAGAGCTATTTTAGGAAAAAACATGAAGGATTAGGATTTATGTCTACTAGTTGTGAAGTTCATATACAACTGAATCATCCACAGCACTACTGGAAAGACCCATTCGAGGTCATCTATGGCCTCATGTAATACCTTAGGTTTCTCTATTTAGTTCAATAACCTTAAGATCTTAGCCCCTAAATTTAGGATACCGAGCTATGTTGTTCATTTTATTTTAGACTTCATAGTAAGCTTAGAAAAGTTAAACAAAGTAATTCAAGCAAGGTTAATTTCTCAAAATAAGCTATATAAAAATATTAATTTAAGAAAAATTTCAATTTATTAATAAAGCCAATAAATATCAAAAGCATGAAATTCGAGTTTTAAATATAGTAAGATATTAGAGATAAGTTAATTAAATTTCAAAAATAATAAATTAAGTTGAATTATACCTAATATACATGTATTTATATGTGATATGAGTTATATGTATTAAATATATACATATAATAATGATAAATTATCAAAATAAGGTAAAATAATTTAAAATAATGGAAAATTAATTGAAAAAAAGAGTAGATGAGTCATCAAATGATGTGGTAGCCTAGGATTAATTGGAAAACATAAGTCAACACCTAGTTAATTAGAAAATGACACATGGTACCTAGGGAAAAGGGAAAAGGGAAAAATGACATGTGGCAAACACATGTCTAATTTGTGTTAAATTAAAAAAATTTGAAAAATGATAAATTGGACCCAAACCTTCATTTAAAATATTTTAGCACTCTAAAAATATAAGAACATAATTTAGAAAAAATAAAATAAAAATAGAACAAGAAATAGGGTTAGAATTGGACTAAGGCTTTTTAATAGGCTATCCACAACTTGACTTAAAGCGGCTTGGGGTGTCCAATAGAGGGTTGCTAGAGAAGTTCTTTAGACAAGATGCAATGATTCAGTGGTGGTCGAAGACGGACAGTTCAGATGAACCAAATTTCTAGTCGAATGTTTATTAATTTTCTAAAAATAGAAAATGTTGTTAATTAATTATGAAATTTGGTTTTATGGGGTTATTTTAGGTGTAGATTAATGTAGTGATTTTATTTTAATTAAATAATTAGTGTAAATTTAGGGTCCTTAAGAAAATGCCTTGTTTGGAAAAAAATTAGATTAAATTTTAGAAATATTAAATAATGTCCTTTCAAGCTAAAATTTTGTATGTAATATACTTAATATATGTATTTAATTGTAGTAACAAGAATTTTTTAAAATAAGCAAGTCTACTATTTATTGTAATTATATTAGATAAAACTAGCACTTTTGCTGTTTTATTGAATTAATTAGTTCCTGATAAAATCAAAGTATGAGTCCTATGTATTATGGTTTTTGGAAGTTCATAATGATGATTGGGACTCTTGAATTTTATCTTGTGATTAAATTCACTTATTTGCTTAATTTTCACTAATTTTGAGTTAAAACTGCTATTTTTATAAAACTAGATATTAGCCAATTTAGTGTAATTCATGGTCAATAATTAAACTATATATTTTTGTGAGTCTATAGGATTTTTTGTGGAATTAATTGTGCTCATATACTATTTATCACGTATTTTCCTAATATAAGCTTTTATATTGACTTAATATATAATATAGTAATTAATACTAGTAAAATACTTGTTAAATTCACATAAAATGAACACATTGGGGTATACTAAGGGTTAGTAGATAAGTTTAGAAAGTGAGATTTTTAGGGTTTTAGTTTAGTATTAAAGCTTATTTGGGTTAATTATGGAGTTATAATAATGTATAAATGAATTGATAATACGAAAGGTATTTTTGGGTTTTTGACAATAATGATTAGTTTTGATTCTTATGATATATCAATAGTACTTGTAATAACAATCATGATGATATAAAAGTTTATTAAAATCGGATAGGAAATGAGTAAGATATGGTCAAATGAAGTTTAATGGAACTGTAAGAAAAGTTTATGAGAATTTAGATTCTACCGATACTTGACTTAGAAGCTATGTTTATACTTTTATAGGTATGATAAGAAAGGAAGAATCATGTGGTGAAGTTTAGGATTTTGTACTATTACGAAGCCTAAGTAAGTGGATTTAACCTAAACTTAGAGTAAATATAATGTTACCCATAACACTTCATGTTGTTTGATGCTGTGTTGAATGGATATGGCTGTATTTTGGGAGGGATTGATATACTACTATAGTGAATGATGATGATGTGGTGATTTTGAATGATGGTAACTATATCTTGGTTATATTGTTATGCTACTATGTTAGGTGTTGATTTGTGCTTACGAATGATTATGCTAACTAGGATAGTTGAGTGATTACTAACTCAATCTCTTAGGTGGTCACCTAAGTGAACCTTAAGTAAGATATTAGAATTCCACTAAAGAGAGTTTGAAAACTAGAATTAGATCACTAGGTTGAATAAAACTTAAAGACTAGTTGTGTTGAGTGATATACTTGAGTTGTTATTACATATCATGGCATAACATAAAAAAGACCTACGAGTCAGAACTTTCAGAATGAGGCTTCCAAGTGATCATAGAAAAAGCATAGCTTTACGAACTCAGTTTTTAGAAGCACATAGATTATATTGCCCGAACCTTGTGACTATTTTCATAGTCATATTTGATATACTACAGTGAGTGGTCTAATTTGGTATTGTTGCCCCTTTAATTTGGTGAACTACAATGTATAGTCTAAAGTTTGTAAAGCAAAGTTGAGGGTCTTACTCCTAGGCAACTCCTTATTGCCTAAAGGTTCTTAGACATTATATCCAGATGCCTAAGCTATGTCGACTAACCAAATGAAAATTGAATGGGCATAAGATATCGGTATCGATGTATGCGACGTACATGAGAATAACATTATGCATTGCTAGCAATAAATGCTTGGTTAGGATAATGCATATGTGAAGTTGAACCTGTGGATTAAGATTGAAATGTGTCAGTTGTGATATGTGATATTGTCTATATTGTATTATTTATTATCTACTCTCACTCAGCTTCAGTAGCTAAGGGGATAAAATGTTTTATCCTTAGGTTAGCACGATCATGAAGGGCCCAACACTAGGGAGAATGTATATTAAGAGCGCGAGTTGGAGTTGGTAACTTTTGTATAGAACCTGTATTATGTTGGCAATCCTACTATTGTAAAGATAACAAAAGAAAAAGTTGGTTCATGTTTTGATATAAATATTACTGAATATCTAACCAAACTCTGATGTAGCAATCCCTTTATTATGTAAACAAAGTTGTCTTTTGATGTATGGGTAGGTTGAGTTAAGTTTTCAATAGGTGTTCTTGTGTGATGGTGCATTCCGTGCTCAGCTGAGATGTGATATCTCAACCCCACTTTCCCTTTAAATTTGATTAATACCCTTGAAGCTACTTAAGAAAGTCAATCTAGAGTCAACTAAGACTAAAAATTGTAAGAGCAACACTAGACTATGACGATGAAGATCGCTAAGTTCAATTAGAGACAACAAGAGATTGGTAGTCGAAGCCTCTGAACTGTTTCTTTCAAGCTAGGATACTTAGTATAGATTCACTTAATCTGAGAATGATTTTTGTACTTGAGACAACATAAGTTATCTCTACGAATAGATGTCTACTTAAGATTCTAAAGAAGATGAAGTGCAATGCCTACCAAATCAAGTTGCCCAATGAATGTGTTGTTTCCTCTACTTTTAATGTGTCTGACCTACTTCCCCATTAACTAGAAGAAGAAAACCCCACAAGTGCCTTAGAAGAATAAGAACTGGAGACCACTTTAGATTTAGGGTCAAATCTTCTTGACCCTTAGGTAGATGATAGGAATAAACCCTCCAAATCAATCATGTGCAGTCGAGCCAAAGGACTCCAAGGACTTATGAGGAGGATAATGGCTTGTAGTCCCATCTAGGACAAGAATTCTTATCGCGACCTACATGATTTACTCTATTGCCAACTTAAGTACCGACCTCTCTCATACACTAACATTATCTCTAAAATTACTGAGCAAATATGCCTACCAACAAAGAAGCCATACCTTAATCCTAACAACATTCAAGCATACCAGCCTTAACAATTATTCATAGCTAAGCTCTCAAACCAATAAGGATCGAACCCTATTCTAAGGAAAATATTCATTAGTGACTAATTAGCCAAGGATCAACCTAATCTAGATTAAGTCAGCACTGACTGCATACCTTCTTTTCGTCATTTCATCCGAGTCATACTATATTCCAAAACAACCAATGACCAGTTACTATGTGATACATGTCTTCTAGCACAATATTCCAAAGGAATTCTTTACTTTTTCATATAGAATATTATTTGTCTCTTTTACCCTTTTTAATATCTTCTTGTAACCCAATTGTAAATTACCCTTTTGTCTTTTCCATATATGCTTGTAACCTTAGTGGGGTTAGTATAAATACCCCATTTGTTGTGCATAGACGTAACTCTTTGACCATTAGAATATATAAGTTTCCCTTTTGAGTAACCCTAATGTTCTTACTATCCTTCCAACTCTTATCTATTTCCTTTACTAAGGAGTAGTGGCAAGTGATCCTTTAGTTTGGACCAATGAATCATATTTGGTGGATTATAAGCTGAGTAAGATCGATTAGTATGTCATATCCAATCAATAACTACTTGAACTTTTGCTAGCTTTCTTGTTTTCTTTTCAATTTGTTTATGTTGTGGTGCTCCTCTGTGTGTTTGACCTCGAAGATGCATCAACACTTGTGATCCTATAGTAAATAAATTCAAAAGAAGCTAAAAAAAATGTAGGCTGAGAGGACCATAGCTCCATGGTCATGCCTAAATTAAGAAAATACAAAACAAGGGAAGGACCACAGCTAACTCCTTAGCCATGATCCTTGATCATTGTCATGCCACAAATTTGAAATCTATGGGCAATGTCTTTCTTTTTCATTCTACTCATAACTTCTCTCTCTAAAACTCCATTCTTCCTCTTTCTGTCACCACAAAATCATCCAAACCCCATAATTCTTACGGATTCAACTTATGAACCAATAAACCTAAGGTATGTATTTTATGATTCTCTATTTAGTTTTCTAGGTTTATTGTTTATTTGGATTAAAATAGGATTTTTATCATGGATTTAATGATAAAACATGATCATTGCATATATAGAAATCCTTATTTCTAGGAGTGATTGTGATACAACTTGTTATGTATCCTTTATTTTGCTTGAAATCACACTAAAAATACATGCTTGGTGAATATTTAAGAAAGGGAAAATTATGAGGATTATGGTGAATGTTGATGAAGAAAGGGGAGGATAATGATATGCTTAGGATTACTTTTACTTATTATTCATAGAACTCATAATGTGTATGTGAAATATTTTGATTAGTTTAGATTGTTGAAAATTTTGTCTGCATTCAAATTGCCACATAATCAACTTATATCTTGTGTTTAACTCTATTTATTTTGGTCTACAAACTTTCTTTGTGGGTCTAATATTGACAACAAGGCATTCAGTGTAACCCTAATAAAGAGTTGCCTCTATTTATATATAGAGGAGTGATAATATCTTCTATAAGATATTATGAGATATTGTGACATATACAAATATATTAACAATACCTATAAAATACGAAAAGTCATTATTTTTCATTCTTAAACTATTAAGAATAATAAATATTTGAATAATTCTTGCTAGGTTTATTTAAAATAAACCCATAACCCATTTGATTCGTTCTTTGTGTGCTACCATATAGGTTCATCTAATATTAGTAGTAGGCCTAAACAAATGACATTGATAACTCCTTATCAATTCATAAGTTGCGGATCAAGACACTCTTATATTGTTTAGTCACTCATTTCTTGAATTTAGCATTCAAATAACTTAAACAAATGACATTGATAACTCTTTATCAATTCATTTGAGTATGGCCATGTATTTTTCTCAGTCTTATTCTTTAAGGGGCCCAAAAGATATCTCTCTCAAATTAATGAGAAGGATAAATTCTTTCATGAATATTTATATTCCTCCACATAATTTATTCTATATCCAATCATAATCTTATAATCACCTGGTTAAAAAAGATAAAGAATTAAGGCAAAACATGGAACATACTACATAGGAATCTATTGTTTCATCAAGTTAAAGGAATAAAATAACACTATAATGAATAATACTTATAAGATTGATTCATGTAGTATTCTCATAATGGTTTAATCCAATACAATGCACTCCTACATGTATCTATGTCCTAAATTGATATCTTATATTCGTGATCAGTAAAACATGATTATTATTTAGCCAACATATTAGTCTTAATTCATTATTATTCTACATAATGAGCGACTAAGGATAATTTAAAATATTGTTCTTATCGCTTTATGATTTTACTATTAAAGTAATGCACTTTAATGACATAAGGAATAATGTGCATATATTTTACCTTCAGTGATTCTTTAGTTAATGGAATTTGTTTTATACATTTCCAATAAATAATGAGTAAAATACATATATGGCATAATTATAATTTTTAGTTTTCTTATTATTTTATTTTTTTAAATCCAAACTTGTAGGGTCATCTCTACTAATATTCCTAGCTTTATTGTAAAATTCTAGCTCAATCGGACAACTTACATGATTATCCTAAATTTTATATACTAAATGTAGAATGTCCAATTATGGGGCTTAAAGCTTTGTCATTTCAAGATTTTGGGTCTACTTGTCACCTCAGCTCTTCAACAGATTGTACTTGAAATCTACTACATGGAGAAAACTAATGAGCTCATATTACTGAAAACGAAGCATAAACAACTGATATGAGAGTTTATCCTTATGAAACATGTCTAGATAACTAATTAACATGACTCTTACTTTGTGAATTGCATAAACTCACATATTAGAAGGGCATAAGATCGTGATAGGAATACATGAGTTTATTCGAAGCTAATTGAGTCATATTTTGATCCTCTTTCTCACTATTTCTGCAATTTACCAAAAAATTTTCCTTTTTGATGATTTTTAAGAAAAATTCATAATAGAGTAACCATGAAATGCATAAATTTGTAGTAATTAAGTGGAGATAAATGTGAAAAATTGCACATTTATCAAATGCCTCCAACTTGAAACATTGCTTGTCCTTAAGCAATCATAAATATCAATTTCAAAACCATGTTCTCATGAGGAAAGCAAGTACATTCACACCATTATTACCATATCACTAAATCGTTGAAGCTCAATGGAACTTGTTACAATCCCCTTACTTCATTCCAAGCTCAAGCAACTCATCCTTACCTCTTTACTACTTAATCAATCAACATTTACACAAGTGTAACATCCATCAACCAAGAAAGAGATCCTCACATTTTATACACTAGACATGCATGTATACACTTCTAATCCATATCACAAGTACGATACCATCAAGTAAACTATACAAAACTACAAGCTCTTCCTTTACTCTTCCTAGTTTTTCTTATTTTCCTTTCCCTTTTTTTTTTTGTTTTCTTTTTGGCTTTAAGCAAGCATACATCCCCTATTTGATTGATTTACATTGGGGAGCTCTTTATTCCTCACTTATTTCATTAGTTGGATGTTAAGGGCTCATTAACCCTTCTAAGGATTATTCATTCAAGGATTTATGCCATGTACTTATGGGATGGTCTAGATGTCAACTTATACTCTTTTTTAGCTTTTACTTTTGTTGTTAGTTGATGTTGGTATGGAACTTTGGTCTTGCAAAAGTAGAAATGAAAGGCTAAGGTGGCATTGGGGTTAGTCCAGTATAGCTACTTCAATGCCTAAGTAAGTAAGTGTTTTAGTAGAAAGATAGGTTAATAAGTATGCATAGTGTTAAAGAGCATATGAGGACTTACAATGCTTTCTTTCCCTTATTTATAGGTAAACATTTGATGTTTGTAATAATAGGTAATCGTTCGTCATGGACCATGTGGTAGCTCCTTATTTAATCACATGCCTAAAGAGTATGAATAATGGGTAGTTATGTAATGAGATTGTGTAAGGCCACAACTATTTATGCCACTTTTCAAATTGAAACCAAATATATAAGCAAACTGGGCCTTAAGGCTAATTAGATGAGTCAAGTCATCAAGGGCCTTTAATGAAAATAGTTTTGGTTTGCAGTTTGGTAGTTAATGAGTCGAGCAACATGTTAGGGTGAAATTTTACTATCAACATTTCCCTCCCCTCCCCCCCAACTCCTATGGTTGAGAATTTGACTCTAGGAGTTGATAATAAGAATCAATATTCAATTTGATTAGTTAAATGGCAAAGGCCCAAACATGTGTTCTCTAAATAGTTGTAAGATATCTTCATAGTTGACTTGTGGATATTGTTATTAGGGTCCTCCAGTATGATATTTGAAATGCATCGTATCAAGTTCCAAATGAAAGGTCACAACCTTTTAATTTTCTCACTCAGTTACTTCCTATAGAAGCATGTAGGACAGTTGTCATGTTCGCTATTATTACATCGTAAGGCCTATTGACTATTAGTGATATAATGTCCCTTAGATGCCTAACCCTTAACACACATCAATCATCCATGCTTATCTATCTAATTAGCACTTGCACCCCCATTAATCGCACGTTAGAATTTTGAGAGGGGAGATTGTTAATCACACATATATAAAAAGCTTTTTCAATCTAATTATCATTTTCTATTCTTCTCTCATCAGTTTCTTCTTTCCAAATTTTCTTTAGTGAATTCTTGTCCAAATTTTGAGCAGCTTTCTTTCCCATTCTTTTTCATTTATTTAACCTCAATAGGTATGGTTTGAAGCATCATCCATCCTCTTATCTAATTGGATTTCAAAGTGACTCTTACTAAGGCTACTTCTCCCCACACACCCTCCTCCTAACCAACCTACCCCCCCCAAAAGAAGGATTGGTTTGGCTTTGTCCTTTAGTAGTTTAGCAGATAGCATAATGGAGAGATAGGAGAAACTTGCCCGTATCAATGCTCTTCCTATGGATAATTATCTAGATGGTAGGGAAGATAGGTTGACTAACAAGTATTTATACAACAATGTAGTTCATAACATTAATTCTCTAGATGGGGTAGTGATTAGCACTGTTAAGACACTTGTAGTAAAATATAATAAGTATTGGTATGATCTCTCTAATGCATGGCATCTGCATAGGTTGAAGGAGGATGAAAGCGTTTGTTATCCAATAGACCATGAGTTTCACATACATTTAAAATATCTTGATTTTGGATTATGCCTTCAATTTTCTACTTGTAAAAAATGGTTGTTCAGCTACTTTAGTGTTGCTTTGAGTATGTTTTCTCCCAACACTTATAGGCCCCTCATCGTGTTTGAAATAATATGCAAGGAGGTAGAGGTTAGGGTTAATCTCCAATTGTTTAGATATTTTCTCTTAATAAGGAGGTAGTCGGAGGGTTAGTTTTATGTAGGGCCTTGGCATGGGCATAAGTTTATGGATGAGTTAGAGTCTAAATTTCAGAAATGGCATGATAAGTATGTTTCAATTAGGTTGGATGAGGAGTTGGACTTTTGGAGTAAGTGGACCAAGCCCATTCGAACTAAGGACATTAAGCTACTGCTGAATGATGTTGCTACTGCTAAGAAAATCCAAGAGAGGCAAGGAAACAAGATGTTCTTCTAAGATTTTGAAAGGATTATATCCCAATATGGGAAGGGTGAGCCCATATTTTCTGACAACGCAGGTAGGTTTTGATTTACCTACAGTATTGAGCAAAGCTATAGGAGGAAAACCATTCTCATAGCTCATGGGGTGAGAGTTGTTGCCTTTGAACTTCCTTGGCATGGGCTTATAAGTCTTTGATTATTCCTTTATCTTCTTTCATAATACTCTCTCTTTCTTATGTAGGCATGGGTGTAAGAGATGTAGATCCTAAGAAATTGTTGGCTTAAGCCAATGTTAAGAAACAAAAGCTTCATAAGCATGCGGCTACTAAAGTTCCTGTTAGTCAACCACTAGCACCAAAGAAAATAGCTTAGGATAAGGTTGTGAAAGAAATTGTCACTCCAAAGAAGAAAAAGGAAACCCCTTGTGCTAATGAAGGTCAAAGGACTAAGCAAATAGAAGCTGTTGGGATTACATAACTCGAGGTACTTCCTGTAATCAGAGATACTCCTCGAGAGGAGATGTCGAGCGAAGCTAGTCATTATGTTGCTATTGACAACAATGCTGAGGTCATTCCTTAAGAAGTTATGGATAGCTTAGTAGACTAGACAAATATTGAGTCAATTCTTCGAAAGATAAGTGGGAAAGATCTTACCAATCAACCCTCGACAAAGAGAAGCAAAGGCATGGATGGGAAAACAAAGGAGGTTTTAAAAAATAAAGCTCTTGCCATTAGGTTCGTCGAGTTTGTTCCCAACCACCAGGTGGGTGAATATTTCATGCCGTATTAGAGCCATAACATCTTAGAGACTAATTTAGCTTCAGGTGATTGGACAAAGTCCCTAGCCTTGATGGACAGGGTCATTCTCCTTAAGGATAAGGAGATAGCAAAGAAGGATGTGGAGAGGGTAGATCGTTGCAACAAAGGCCATATCACTATCAAAATTGTATGATGTAAGTTCATAACTATGGTCTTCTTTTCATTTATGATTTATGTCTCATTGTTGACCTAACTCCTTGTCTGCGTACAAATTAGTAGTCACGTTTTGATAGCCGTAGATGAGGTTGAAGAGGTGATGAAGAAGGTATATTTAATTTTACACTATATAGTTGTAAATTGATCAACTTTATTGACTTGTTAATTTTTTTTATAGAAGTTGAATGAGGCTTATAACTCCTTGAAAGCACAAATAGTCGCAGTGGAGAACACGAGGATTAAGGTTGAGATGGAGGCTAAGAAGTTGCAAAAGGAGCTCTTGGTTTAGAAACTAATACACTCGTTGGTGGCTAATGATATCTCAAGCCTTAAGACCAAGAATGATGAGCATTACAACGAGACTGAGGATGTGAAGGAGGAGCTTCATAAGAAACGAGAAGAATGTTGGGGTTAGGAAGCACGATCACACTGATAAGTGAGGAAGAAGACAAATTAAAGCTCGAATAAGGAACTTGAAGATGACTGACTATAAACTCAAAGCTTGTATCACTGAACTAGAGGAGGAAACAAAAAAGAAGCCTACTATTGAGGAAGCACTATCAGTTGTGACCCTTAGTTAGTAATACAAGAGATTGCTTTAAAAAAAGTTCATGCAGGGGGTCTTACTAGCAAGGGATAAAATTCTAAAGGTTCATCCTAACTACAAGTTGTTATGCTTTAACTTTGTCAATGTTGATGGTGATGATGACAATAGTGGTGATGAAGTAGTCAATGAAGAAGTAGAGGCTGGAAATCAAAGGTAGGGTAACAATGGTATCGCCAAACTAGAAGAGGCAGCAAAAAAGAAGCCTGCTATTGAGGAAGCACTATCAATTGTGACCCTCAGTTGGAAATATAAGAGATTGCTCTAAAAAAAGTTCATGCAAGAGGTCTTACTGGCAAGGGATAAAATTCTAAAGGTTCATCCTAACTACAAGCTATTATGCCTCGACTTTGTCGATGTTGACGATGATGATGCTAGTAGTGGCGATGAAGTAGTCAATGAAGAAGTAGAGGCTAGAAATCAAAGGTAGGGTAACAATGATTAACTCCTCAAACAAGACCTTTAGTGCTAACAAAGAAGTACACTGTAAGAAGGTCCCAAGCTTCTCAATCTTTGTACATCGCTGTTCCAAGCCTTACAAGACATGACTCATATCATAAATTGACCATTCCTCCTTCCCTTCTAATCGAACTAGGATAAATGAAAGAGCTCACCTGCTAACTGATAGATATAAGAATAAGCCTTCTTTAAGGATAAGTGTCAAGAGTATTGGTGGTAATGCTAGAAATTCTTTCAACTTGTTAAATGCGGCATCGTACTCATTAGTCCATTGAAATTCCTTTGGGCTCTTTAACAATTTGAAAAATTTTGTACACCTATTTGCACTTCTTGACATAAATATGTTCAAAGCAGCAATCTACTTAGTCAAATCTTTAACTTCATTAACGATGCTAGGAAACTTCTTGTTCCGAATGGAATCAATCTTCTTAGGACTCGATTTTACACTACATGACCATATACTTGAAAAATTTGCTTAAGGTGGCATAAAAAATATACTTCTGTAGGTTAAGCTTCATGTTGTATCCCCTTAAGGTGCTAAACGTCTCCTTAAGATTGGCAAGGTGCCAACCTTTTATTTACTCTTCGCTATCATATCGTCAACGTAAACTTTGATGTTTCAGTTGATTTAGGGCTTAAACATGTTAGTCACAAGCCTCTAATAGGTAGTATTGACATTTTTAAGCATGAAGGACATCACTGTATAATAATACATCCCAAAATTTGTTACAAATGATGTGCAAACTTCATCATCTTTCTCCATCTTAATCTAATTGTGGTTGGAAAATGCATCCATGAAAGAAAATAAGGTATGCTTGGTAGTTAAGTCAACTAACTTATCTATTCTCAATGAGGGAAAACAATCTTTAGGATAGGCCTTATTCAAATCTATAGAGTATATGTACATATGCCACTTGCCATTTGACTTTACGACTAGTACACAATTAACTAGCAAAGTCGAATAAGTCTCTTCCCTTGTAAATCTTGCTTTTAGTAGCTTCAAATCTCCTCTTTGATAGCAACCTGCCATTTAGGGGGAAAATGCCTCTTCTTTTGCTAGATTGTCTTCGTACTGGAATCAATTTGTAACTTATGCATTATGACATCTCTGGGGATGCCCGACATATTCAAGGGAGAACAAGCGAAGACATCAATGTTATGTAAAAGAAAATTAATTAAACTTTGATGGATATTTGTCGATAATGGTCTCCCTATCTTTGTTGCCTTTTTAGGATCGATCCTTAGTGGGACTTCCTCTACTTCTTTAGCACTCTTAATGCTACTAGACTTCTTTTCTAGATCAGTCTCTACTTGAAAGACTATTTCACACTATAGCAGTCTCAAATATAAGGATCTAGCTAATTGTTAGTCCCCCTTGCATACTCCAACTCTAATGGGAGTAGGGAATTTTGCCTTTAGATGTGCAATTGGAGGAACCATGCTGATCAGATACTGGCATGGTTAGCCTATGATCATTGTCCTCTATAACAAGTTCATTGTCTCCGATCGTAATAGAAAGAGAAATAACTCTATTAACTCATACGAGTTGATTATTAAAAACATATGGATCATAATTATAAGATCTCGGCTGAGCCTTGATCCTTGGCTTTATTTGGTTGATGGCATGTTGGAAAATGCTATCTACCGAACTCCTATGACAACCGAGAAGTTGGCAATTCTCGTATTGATTACTAGTGCATCAGTGTATGTCCTTTGTATGCCTTCAAAGTCCTTTGTGAAAGAAATGGAATTATCTACCTTGACTTTCTTTCCCTGCACATGATAAACATATTGTATGGTGTTAATTGAGCTCGAAGAGCTTAAAAGGCCTAAAGTAGAAGGTTTATTGACGAAAGTGTTTATCACACTGTTCAGTGCTCTGTTATTTCCTCTATCTCTCGCATCTATTCCAACTTGAGAAGGACATGGAGTGTTTTCTTGCTTATCATATCATCTTTCAATTGGCTGTTCAATATTTTTGATGTCATGGGCAAGGAACTTACTCAAGTACCCTTATTAGATTGTATTCTCCATTGCATTTTTTAGTCAAATACACTCATTAGTGTAGTAGCATTTGTCATGATGAAAATTGCAATATTTATCAAAATTCCTATGTGATAGATTTCCTCTCATTCTTTCTAGCCATTATAGTACCCCTCTCTAATTGCATACTTCCATCAATATATTTGTGATCAGACAATTGAGTAGGGTATGAATAAAATAAGTTAGGATGCATAGCCTCTTCCTTTCCTTACTGCTTCCTTCTGGAATTGACCATCACGTGCACTAAGTCAATATTTTGCATTCTTCTTCTTGTTATTTTTTCAATCTCCTCTGCTTTGATAGGCCTCATGTCAAGCTTTGATGTTATCCTCTTGTCTAATACAAGACGTAGCCTTAGCCTTCAACTTGATAAGAGTCTTTGGCTTGTTTTAGTTTAAGACTTAAAGAAGTCTCCATGTGGTTTGACTCTATCAATCACTATATTGAGATCAACACTCATATCTAATTATGGGATTGAGATCATCTTAGCCATGAACTGAGCCAAATAGTATTTAACGGACTCATCTGACCTTTGTTTAATGGTATTAAGGATAGATGAATCCTTAATAGGAAGCTTACATGTAAGGAAGTGCTACAAGAATACTTCTTCTAGATCTTCAAAACATGAAATTGTGTCCGGCTTCAAATGTTTAAACGATGTACTTATTGCATTCCTTAGGGTGGAAAGGAATGCTTGATAAGTCATGACATCACTTAAGTCGTACAACTTAGCTAAGGTAGAGTAGTACTCAAGATGGTCTTTTGGGTCCTTTGTTCCATTGTAAGTCTCAAATTGTGGCAATTTGATATATCACGATATTATTTCTTGCAATATTTTAAGAATAAAAGGACTCTTCTTTATCTAAAATTGTTTACCAGTTAAAACAGGAGTACTAACATACGACAGTCTTACATTGTATGCCTATTGTGATTATTTTCCTTTATCACTTTTTCAAAGAGTAGGGGTTGAAGGTTTGAGTGTAACCCCAACCTACTTCTTGGGAAATTCAAGAGAATATATTACATCATCATTATTCTTAGGATTGTTATTGTTGTGCCCTCAATTCTGGTCTAGCTAAACATCCATGTGGAGAAGGCCAAGGATCTCATCATTCTTCTTATCAAGTTCTTGATTCTCTTTGGCTCAATCAACACAAAGCTACTCTAATCTAGCAAAATGCTATTTATCAATATGTTTACTCTTCCTTAGAGGTATTGGGGAGAAGAACCAATACCTACACTTTTGGTCATCTTTGTCTTTTCCATGTAGACGGATTTTTTTTTAAATTAATGGTACCAAATTTTGTTGGTTGAGTTTGGTATGGAACTTTGGTCTTGCAAAAGTACAAACGAAAAGCTAAGGTGGTGCCAAGGCTAGTCCGGTATAGGTACTCCAATGCCTAAGAAATTGTGTGTTTTAGTAGAAAGATAGGTAAACAAGTAAGCAGAGTGTTAAAAAGCATAAGACTGCTTATAATGCTTTCTTTCCCTTATTTATAGGTGGACATTTGATGTTTATAATAATAGGTAATCATTGGCCATAGACTACATGGCAGCTTCTTAATTAAGCACATGCCTAAAGAACAAGTGTAGTAAGTGATTATGTAATGACATCGTGCAAGGCCATAATAGTCTACACTATTTTTCAAATTCAAACCAAATATATAAGTAGGTTGGGCCCTAAGGCCTAATGGATGAGTTAATTCATTAGGGGCCTTTATTGAAAATAGTCTTAGTTGGTTGGTAGTTTTGTAGCCAAGGAGTAGAGCAACATGTCAAGGTGAAATTTTGCTATCCACAACTTTTACCTTTTTGTTTATATAAATTTAATTAATCATTTGGTTGAGATTTATTTTACCCTTAACTTTAGTTCTTTTTATATTTAGGAGGAAACACACAAGGTAAGCTCAAATTTTGCTTAATTTACATGATCGTATCGAGCCATTAGAACATCAAAGATTATGCATACATTAACTAGGAAATGCAAAAACCTAATCCCTAATCAAGGACATTGCCTTAATCCTCAGTTGTCAAATCTTAATCTAAACAAAGCGTAACTAAACAAAGCAACGATATCATGACTTAACTCTAAAGAAGTGAGGCATGTCCAACTTTTGATCAAGCTGAAAAGGTACCAAAATTAAAAAAAGTTAGGTAAAAAATTTCCTCTTTTTGTGAGAATGCGACAAAAGTCCAAAACATTTTGAAAAATTTTGATGCTTATGAAGCAAATGTCAACAATAGCATGGATCAATTATCATTTTCAAAAAATATGCACAAGGATCGAGATGTAAGCATTTCATATGCTATTAGCACATGTACTAAATTTTACCATCATAGAGAAACAAGTGGATATTCATTTTATTACACTATAGATCAACACAAATCCAACCACTCCTCCATCATTCATTAGCTAACATAACCCCCAACTACAACTTAGCATAAAATCTACCCTTAACTTTTAAGATAAATAATGTCCTCATCATTTAGCTCATAAGATATGAATAAAAGAAAAGCGAAGGAGAGAAGGGGACTCCCCTAGGTTATAGGCTGATATGCAAGCCACATCTATGCAAGTGTTTAACTCCATCATTGATCATGAGTGCTTACAATCACCAAAACCATACTATAAGTACTCTAAACTCTAAGCTAGCTCTATAGTCATCTTATGTAAGCTTCAAAACTTCAATTAAGCAACCCTACATCAAATGAAACAAGAGAAATCATAGTTGCCTAATGTAAGAGATAGTGAATTAAGAGAAAAGACTCAAAGGATAGACATACATCAACATGAAAGAATAAACTAAGACAAAAAAAAAAGGAAAATTGAAATGAACATAAACATGGAAGACTAAAAGGAAAGCCAATGTAAGCAAAAAAAATAGAGACTTAATAGTGGGTTGCCTCCCACTCAACACTTGGTTTATAGTCCTCAACCCAACTTTTACCCCTTTTCAATCATGGTGGCTTAAACTTGCAGGGCTCTTAACCTACAACATTGGGGTAATCCTCTATCAACCCCAAGCTTATTCTTCTCGTACTAACTCCATCCCTATCAACTACTCTCATCATATGGTCTAAAGAGATATCGCTAGAAACATAAGATTCATCTTAATCCTATACTTCGAAGCACATAACATGAACTTCTCATTTCTTACTCACAATACAATCTACCTTCCTTGTACATCAATGAGGGTACCAGTTGTAGTGGGGAATGGATGCTTAAGGATCAATGACATATGCTAGTCAGTTCCCATATCTATGACCACAAAGTCAATAGGAAACTTGTATCAATTGATCTACACTATCACATCCGCACATATCCTTAAAAGTGTCCTAAGAGATTGGTTTGCCATCCTAAGGGTCATATCTATAGCTTTCAACATACATCCTTGATCCTTAGCAAGTAAATGGACTTAGTCAAGTTATACTATAGTTAAAATGAACATGAGTCCAAGCATCGATCTCATAAGGAAATAGAGTGTTAAGACCTAATTTCTAGTAATTTCCTAAAATATCTAATTACCTAACTTATCCATATAGAATAAATTATGATTAATTAGGAAAGGAGAATGAGAATTGATAACATAAAAGCAATAAAGTAAACAAGAACAAATAAAATAACAAGGCTAATAAAACTAAGCAATTAAAATAAACAAGTATTAATTAATTAAAATAAAAAGGACATGATCCTTAGTGAATTGTTTATTGTTTACTCATTAGATTCGTGCAACATTTCAATCTCAATTATTTTTTGGATCATAGAGATTCTTAGTCCTATTCCTATTCCTACGAAAATCAAATTTTGAATTAGATGGACTCACATCTTTGGCTAATTCCTAATCCTGAGACCCTCTTTACCCTCATCGCTATTGGATAGAGCATCTCAAGATTGTATGAAGTACATGAATCACACTATTAGGTTTCCCTAATCCGAAGAGATCTAACACCTAATCTCTTAGTGCATTATAACTCTTCTAATTACACTTTTGTATTTAATGCGAGCCTTGTGACTCTGGTGTCAATTTAAACATCCGTTTAGTAACCATGATAATAGTAGATAGTGAAATTTTAGTGCAATAATAATAGACATTTTGTTGCACACCGTTCTTGTCATTTTGAATTTGATGACCTTTTTATACTTGTAACATTAAATGGTTATTCATGATATTTCTTGCATTGATCCTTATCTTTCAAATTTATCCAACGTTCTAATGTAGTCTTAGGATTTTGAAACATATCTTGAATATTGAATTTTAAAATTTCATCTAAATGCGATCTTTGGGTGTCACAAAATCTAGAAACTACTTTCATCAAATTTTCTATTGATAATACCTTTGATAATATAGGCATTTTGAAATTCAAATCTAATATCCCATAAATTTATGAATTCTCTTGATCTTTCAATTGATAAAAAATCTTATCTATAATCTTCTTTTGATTAACTCTAAACTTCAATAAATCCCCTTATTTGTGTAGAAAATACTTCTTCGATAACTTGCAATACCTTGTTTAGTCTTAAAATCGTCCTTAAATTGTTAATCCCCTTAGATCATAAAAGCTAACTTATGTAGAACGGACTTAAGTACATTACCCAAATACACTTAATAAAATGGAGCTAGGTTTTGGACATAATATTCATCTAATCTTTTGATATAGAATATCCTTCTTACTTCTTCCAGTTAAACTCTCTAGTTAAGATTTTGAAATGTTTTTAGTGGCTTCTTCATACTTATGCAGTCTTTATGTAACTCTCTGGTTACTAATTCCTTCATTAGATGTTTCGAAATAACCTTCTGAATTTATTATAAGTGCATCACACATATGTCTATGTAGCATCTTAAACCTTGTGTTTAAGTCTCTAGAGTAGCATATAATGTAGATCAAAACTATCTTGTCAACTTTCAATAAATGCCTATATACTTGTTAGCTTACATCAACGCAAGCACTTCTTGTTATCATCAAAATTCATGAGAGAACTCATTACTCTTCCCCTTTTTGATGATAACAAAACACTAATATAATTCCTAAAATATGTGTTATTCACAATTTTCCACAAATATCGAAAATAAATGCAAAAAATCCAATTTGAATTAGTTATTAGAAATTCAATAAATAACATGTTTTTAGCTAATTCTTCCCCTTTTTATTATCATCAGAGAACATTTAAGAAACTCCCCCTTAATCTGTTATAATAAAACAACAAGAATAGAGAATTAAGAATCCAAAGAGAACTTCATTAATACCAAGTATAGAGGGTTACATTGATATGGCACCTTGCATTACAAAATACTAGAAAACATGACAACTTAAAACTAGATAGCAACATTACTCTAAACATTGGGTTTAGAGTTTTTGTACACGATTTAGGTTTTAAGTAAAATTCTAAGTTTTTTATTACTTATAATATATTCAATTTCATAATTTAATAAAATTTTCATCTTACTTAGCCTTATTGACTTGCAAGATTATCTATAATACTAGGATTCAATTCTACTCTTAAATAGCTAAATTCGTAGGGTTTACAAATCTTTAATATCTCCATAAGCCTAATAGTTCGATGCCTTCTCATAAGTCTCCATTCTAAATTTCTAATAAGTAAAATTAATGCCATTGAAATATGGAGCTTTATTAATATAAACTGTTAAACTATCACTAAATTCACCCATGAGCTTGAACTCTAGATGATATTAGAGCAAGGCTCTTATACTAATAATAAGTACCTACAAGATATCAAGGGGAGAAGTTGTTTAGGGGGAGGTGGGGTAGGGAATTTTGTGAATTGATATCTTTAGAAATTTTAAAAACCCTTTTTTTCAAGTTTATTTAAAAATACCCCTCTTAAAAACTTATGTTGCTGAATAGTGGTATTTTAATAATTTATTGCATTTGAGACAATAACACAAATAAACAATTTAAAGTAAAAAGAGATAGAGAAATGAAAATCAGGCTCAAGATTCAAAGAGCATCAACATTATGCCTACTACTATCTTTTAGTGCTACTAATAGGGATGTAATCTTCCTTATTGATGCTATTTCACTTGATCCACTATTTCAAAATCAAATCAAGAGAAGTTACAAATCTTGCCAACTTGGCCCTCTCAACTATCTTCTCTGTCTATCTTAGCCTTTCTACAATCTAGGCTAACTACAAATCTACATAGAACAAATCTAACTTCTCTCATAACACTTAGACACTTTGATGTCGTTTACAAATCAAAATGAGAAATATAATAAAGTTCTCAAACAATTTATTATGTAAACAGAACAAGAAAATTCTAAAGATTAAGCTTAGATGAACTCTCTAAAGAATTCTCTAAAAGATCCTTTGTATTACTATCAAACAGTAGATAGTGAAATTTTAACACAATAATAATAGACTTTTTGTTGCATATTGTACTTGTGATTTTGAATTTGATCACCCTTTTATACTCACAACTTTCAATAGCTATACATAATATTTCTTGAATTAATCCTTATCCTTCAAAATTATCTAATGTTTTATTGTATCCTTAGGATTTTGAAACATATCTTGGATACTGAATTTTAAAATTTCAACTAATCTTGATCTTCAGGTGTTATGAAATCTGGAAATGACTTTCACCAAAAATTCTATTAATGATATCTTCGAGTATCTTGGCATTTTTAAATTCAAATATGATATCCCATAAATTTATGGATTCTCTTAATCTTTTGGTTGATAAAAAATCTTATTTGTAACCTTATTTTGATTGACTCTAAACTTCAGTAAATCCTCCTTTTTCATACAAAAAATACTTCTTTAATGACCTATAGTAGCTTCTTTAGTCTTAAAATTATCCTTAAATTCTTAATCCCTTAGATCATAAATGCCACCCTATATGGAATGGAATTAAGTGCATTATACAAATATACTTAATAAAATGGAGTTGGGTCTTGGACATAATATTCATTTGATCTTTTGATATAGGATTTCCTTCTTACTTCCTCCAATTGACCTATCTAATTAAGATTCTAAATTATTTTTAGTGCCCTTTTCATATTTTATGAAGTCACTGTACAACTCTCTGAATGAACCTATTGATTCCTCAATTAGAAATTTTTTAATAACCTTCTAAATTTATTCTAAGTATATCACACATATGTACATGTAGCATCTAAAACTATCTATTTAAGTCTCTAGAGCAACATATAATGTAGATCGAAACTATCTTATCAACCTTTTAAACTTTCCTCAAAATGCCTACACACTTGTTAACATACATCAACACAAACACTTTTTGTTATTATCAAAATACATGAGATAACTCAATACAAACAAAGGAGTTTCCTAAGGACTTACCCGTTATGCTTCTCATTTGAAAACTCATCATTGCTCTCCTATTCATCAAGATTTTACCATGAAGGATTTTCTAGGCATAAGAGATGGTTGGTTGCCAAATGCACTACTCCCTTTTGTCTACAATTTCTAGGTCAAACTCTTGAAGTAAAAGAATCCAGCTGATCAATCTTTGCTTGGCATCTATCTTATTCAATAAATATTATAATGTAGATTAGTCATTGTAAACAATAATGTTAGAAAGGATAAGATATAACTTGAATTTATCAAAGGTAACAACTACTACCAGGTGTTCCATTTTCCATGGTGGTGTAATTAGCCTAAGTTTCAATGAGAGTTTTGCTTGCATAATAGATCATTTGGAAATTCTTCTTCTACCTTTGACCTAACGTTGCCCCTATAACATAGTCACTAGCATCGTACATTAGCTCAAATGGTCAACTCCAATATAGGACTACTATAATCGAGGAATTAGTCAATTTATCTTTCAAATTGCTAAATGCATCTTAATAATCTTCAGAAAATATAAACAAAGTATCCTTTTCTTATAACTTAGTTAATGGGCTAGTTGTTTTTGAAAAATCTTTGATAAACCATCCATAAAACTTGGCATATCCTAGGAAACTATGTATGGCAGTAACTAATGTAGGAGGGGGTAATTTAGCAATAGTGTCAATTTTATCATTATCTACTTCTATGCCTTTCTAAGATACTTTGTGTCCTAGAACTACCTCCTCTTGTATTATGAAATGGTACATTTCCTAATTTAAAACTAGATTAGTTTCTTCTCACCTAGCAAAAAGTTTTTACATATTCCTAAGGCAATTTTCAAATGGATTAAAAATAGACAAGAAATCTTCCATAAAAACTTCAATTATATCTTTTATAAATTCATTAAAAATTGCCATCATGCATCATTGAAAACTTGCGGGTGCATTATAAAGGCTAAAAGGCATTCTCTTATATGCAAATATATCATATGGACATGTAAAGGTAGTTTTCTTTTGATCTTCAAGGGCAATAAGAATTTGAAAACAACTAAATAAACCATCTAAAAAGCAATAAAACATGTGACCTAATAGTCACTCCATCATTTAGTCAACAAATGACAAAGGAAAACAATCTTTTCTAGTGGTGTCATTAAGCTTCTATAATCAATATTGACTCACCAACCTATAACTACTATCGTCAAAATCAACTGATTTTACTTGTTTAGTACCACTATCATGCCTCCCTTTTTTATTTACAACCTATATAGCACTAACCTAAGAGTTGTTAGAAATAGGGTAAATCATACTCATGTACAGAAGCTTGATTACTTCTACCTTAACTACTTCCTTTATATTTAGTTTTAGGCATCTTTATGGTTGCACTATAGGTTTGTGACCTTCTTCAAGCAAAATCTTATGTTTATAGAATGAGTGACTAGTTCCCTTAATGTAAAAATCTTCTAACTAATTGCTCTTGTGTTCCTTTAGCACATTGAGAAGCTTCTCTTTTTGCTAGGTAGCTAATCCTGAGGAAACTATCACTGGTAATTTTGAGTTTTCCTCTAGAAATGCATACTCTAGATAATCTAGTAGTTGCTTTAGCACTAAGTCTAACAACTCTTCAATGGAAGGTTTTAGTTTTGCTTTATTTACATGCTCAAACCTTTCAACTCGTTGCTCTTCAGTCAGAGGATTGAATTCAATGAGCATCTACTTTGGTTAATCTAGATCACTAGATGCTTCATCTAGAATTCCCTATGTCAAACATGATTCAAATGGGTCTTTGGATGGTGATTCTTGCAAAGTATTAAATATAGGAAAATCAATGGAATCAAGACTAAAACATATATCACCCTATTCGGTACATTTTCTCATTACTTCTTAAATTTTAATTACTATCTCTTCTTCTCTTACTCTTATCATAAGCTTACTATTACTAACATCTATTATAGCTTTGGCTGAAGCTAAAAAGGGTCTACCTAAGATGAGTAGCACCTTAATAATCTTGTCAATGCTTAAAATGACAAAATCAAAAGAAAATATGAATTTATCTATTTTAACAAGCATGTCTTAATAATACCCTTAGTATAGTGATCCTAGGAGGAGCCTAATAGTATTGCTTAGAATTTTCATATCACATGTGTACTCATGATAAGAAAATCGTCTTGCAAGTCAGAGATTACAACACTCTAAAGAGTTATCCGCTAGGGTCTTCAATTTTAGTTCATTGACTCATTATATAATATAAATAATTATGGATATCCATTTTTTTCCACAGTTTCTCAAAACCACAGAGAATCAGTATCCCTTACCAAAATAGTGAAATAAGATAGACAATTTCAGAAAATTCTAAACTTACTAAAGATACTAAGCTTAATTGAGATATTAGTCATTTTTCGGAGCATTTCGAATTAACTACACAAGCTTTTCATCATACTGATTCAATGGTAGCACTCTACACTCGATTCCTATCCCTGTCCTAACTATTGATTAACCTACAAGGAAAAGAATTATTGGAGTGTAAGCTTATGCTTAGTGAGATAAATACCCTCATCAGTACCACATGGCAGAAATTTATTAAATGCATAATCATATAAATGCATGAACAATCAATATGCCAAACGACACATGCAGTAGCCTAGGAACTGCATACGACTCAGAATTATGCCCCTTGTAGTCAGGGCTTGGAGATAATTAACCGACCTAAACTGAAATCCAGGTTTTAGACCTTGGGTTTTAATTCATTTGCACTATTGTGCTTAAGTTAAAACAAAACCATATATATATATGTATATATTTATACGTAGATTGTATATAATATATTTTCTTTCCAAATAACAAATCATATTTTCAAAATCCCAAGTCTAGCTATGTGGTGGCCCCCGCAGTCTATAAACATATGCCCTAAGCAAAAGCCACAAGACACGGCCCCTCACCGATAGTTGGCATCTCCCGGTGCCTGATAAGGCGGTCAAATTAGGATAGAGACTTAATAAAAATGATAACATAGCTAGTGTCTAATCCTGTAGGAGGCTCGTCCTCCTGTGAGTCCCTTCCCATCTTCTACGTGAAGTAATAATTGGTGTTATCTGAATGCAATTATGGGAAATGCATGATTCATCTTATTTCTTAATCATATAGATAATTAATCCAATTTTTCAAGGTGATCAGACAATTTCATCCCATATACTTGCAAGTATAAATTATCACAACAATTCCCATTATTATATAATTAACAAGCCATAGCATTCAGTTTACAAATTCATACACAGGCATTTCCCATATCCCACAAGCATCCAAATTTATATATATATAAGTTTAGGTGCATCTATTTTATAAGCAAAATCAAGTAAAGAGTCATCTGGAATTTACTTACTCAGCCATGCGGATTAATCAAAGCAATCCAAGGTTAGGTCGTCTTCGAAAGCCGGGTCCCCTAGACATCGCAAATACGATACTATGAGGATTTGAAATAAAACTTAGAAAATTAAGTTAAAACCCTTTAAGCTATACTTTTGACTTGGTTTCATAATTTTTTTCCTAGTTTTACTTAAAATTTAATCACGTATAACTTTCTCATTTTAAATCTGATTTTTATGATCCTATAGTCAATCTTCATTGTTTTTGAGGTACTTTAATGTGGTGAGGTTATATTTTTGTGATGAGGCATGCAAAACTACCCATAGGTGAGAACAGTAGCAATCCTCATGCTTTAAAGTGCTTTTGGGCTTAGTTTGGTTAACAAGCTTTTTGATAACTTGGGAATTTCTTTGGGCTTAGGCTTAAGAATTTATTCTAAACTTAAAATACTCCTTAAGGTCAAATTTTCAACTTTGGTTTACACTCTTAGTGCTAACAATAACTCCTTAGGCTTTTATGTGGGCTTAAGTTGTCAAATGGGCTTATTTTTTGTTCAAACTAAAGTTAGTGACTTTGTTGGGCTTATGGAGTCTTAGGTGGACTTCAAAACAACCTTTCTTAATATTTTAAAGTGCTGGTCATAATTTTAATGAAGGCCCAACATAGAGTTCTAGGCTTGGTTTTAAGTTTTATGCTTTGTATACTTGCTTTGGTTGATCTTTTCACTTTGTTCACTTGATTTTATCATATTTTTAAGTGGCTTTTACTTATTTTCTGGATCTGGTCGTGATGAATCCAAGGGGTTCTCAATTGGTTTTTCAACTTATTTCATCATTTCCTTAAGTTTAAAGGTTAGATCATAAACCTAAGTTACTTGTATTCAAATCTTATCTTAACTTCTTTTCCATGAGAGGGTTATTTGACTCATACTTTTCAGGAAAATAGTAGATCTCATACTTATTCAATTTCCACATCATAGCTCATGTATTACAAAGTTGGTTTCCTCATGAAACTTTATGTGATGAATTTTTCCTTAACTTAAGTTTAGATTTGAGCATGTTCAACTTAATAGAAATGAAATCAACATCTAAATGACCCTTGAATCCTCACGTCCAGCATGATGTCTCCTCATTCATGTATACATTTCATAATTTTCTTAACTTAAAATCTTTCATTCTAAGTGTTAAACATATGTCTTTACATAATACCAACTTAGCATGCTCATATTTCAACTTTCATGTAAAGGGGTTCACAAGCTTACTTCTTAAGGTAGTCTAGGTATTTTATCATCTTATGATCATGTTAATATCTTCATGAAAACATGGTCTCCTAACATATAAAACTAAACCACTAACACAAAGAAGCAATTTACTCATCTTCAAAGCGAAAACAAGGTGCTGGTACAATTAAATATCCTCTTAGCTCGTTGTCTTCCTTCCTTTTCTTGTAAGTTCTTTTGAAAACTAAAGTTTTGATCTTTGAAGTGGGGCTTTGAGGATATTTTAAAGTTCCTAAAAGTAGTTTTTGAAGTTGACAAATAAAAGGCACAAAACAAAGCTTGGTGCCGCAAGTATAGAAGCAAAAATAGTGGCGGCAATGTTAGAATTTTGTAGGGTTAGATTTCTTCCTTTGGTTTATGTTTAAAGTCAGAGAAAAGGAAGTGAAAATGAGAGTGAAAGAGAGAGAGAGTGGCAGATTTTTGAATGGGAGGAGAAGTGTGTTCAAAAGCTTTAATTGGTTGCTTTTTAGTATGTACAAATGATAACTTTTTGATAAGACTAGATGATATAAGTATTAAGGGGTGAATAGTAGATGTGTAAGATAATTGAGTGATTGAAAGTTGACAAGGCATGGCCTCCCTTAGGCTCTCTTCCCAACCGACCAAAGGGTGTCCTCTTTAGGCATTGAGTTGTCTTGTCACTTAATTAAAAGTTGAACACATAAAATAATGTGATAACTTATCCATATGTAGTATAAGTGAAGGAGTGATGAGGAAAGTGTCTTGTCACTAGTTTTTGATAAGTTATCAATTGATAAATGATTCTAACTTTCAATTCATAAGTTATGTAAGGTGATTGGTTGGTTTACTTATTCATGTGCACAAGTCTTATGTATGCAGATAAGAAGATTGTCTTATATGAAATTCTTTTGGAGTTTGTTTCTTAAATTGATTTGTATGTTATGATTTAATTCTTATAAAATTATGAAAATTCCTAGAGTTTGAATAAAATTATTCAAATTAAATTATCAATTAGTCGCTTAGGGTTTTAAGTCTTTAATTGTTTTAGGGTTTAAGGTTTTGAGTGACTTAGAGCTTATGGTTCTCGTAGTCCAATTTTATCGATAATAAACTTTTGAATTGGAAAATTAAATTCATTTTTAAATGCAAAATTGAATTCTTAGCTTAGTTTATCCTTAGGAATATTTAGGAAGTGTTCTTAGTTGAATCACAAGTCCGCCAAAAAGTAGGGTTTATAACTTATCCATATGTAACATGGCTTAAAAGTGAAAATAAGGGAATCATCTTAAGGTTTAAGGTTCCAGTGAGTTTAAGTATGTTTTAGGGTTTTTCACCAACTCGAGAGTAATTAACTTACACTTAGGAACTTAAGGTTCAATTGGCTTAATTATTTAGGATCATCGCTTTATTATGCAACATATATATATATATATATATATATATATATATCATACGATGGATTAGGAAAAGAGAAGGAAATTGCTTAATAATATATTTATATATATATACATATTATGGGGCTACTTATGTACATAAGTAAAATAATTTTTATAAATTTATTAATTTATTCCTTTAACTAGCTTAGTTTTTTTGTTTATTATTACTTAAAATAATCCTTAATTCATTCATTATCAGTTTTATATGATTTCACAAAATTATTGATAATTTTATTGATTTATGGCTTTTCAAGTATTAAGATAATTTTATAGAGTTTTAAAAATTTTTATGATTTGATATTTACAGTTTCTATTAAGTTTAGATTTACATTTTTAAAATTACGCGTATGTAGGGATTGAGGTTTTCTTACATGATTAGTGTTTCTAAATCGTATGATAAGGCCTTTGAAGTTCATTTTAAGTTCTGAGTTTAAAATTTTAGTCGGTTTTCATTTTATGTAGTCTTGTTAACTTAAGAAAATGTCTACGATACTCGAGTCCTACACTATGTTTAAAAGGTTAAAATTATGGAGTCTGCACCTAGGGTATGTTATTGACTTATCAGCCAATTGTAAACTCATCATAGTTGGTTCACCTAAGCTAAGCTTCTTAAATAATTTATAAGGCATTAAATTTACACTAGCACCTAAATTGGCTAATGCATGCTTAACAGATAAATTTCCAATGAGACTAGGTATAGTAGAACTCCTCAAATCCTTTAGCTCTATGGGAAGCTTGTTTTGTAGGATGGCTAAACTCTCCTCACTAAGCATAATTGTAGCTAGTTCCTTTAGTTTCTTCTTGATGGAGAGTAGCTCCTTTAAAAAAATTTCATATTTAGGCATTTGTGACAAAGCTTCTACAATGGGTAAATTAATATGCAATTATTTAAATAAGTCCAAAAACTTACCGTATTGCTTATCTGTTGGTTCCTTCCTTAACTTTTTGGTATATGGAATGGGTGGTTTACATTCTCTAACCTTCGAAGGTTTTGGTTCTTCCTTGGGTTGTTCAGATGTTTCTATAACTTTATTCTTTAGCTTTTCCATCACTAGTTCAAGGTTGATTGGTGTCTTTTTAGGCTACTTAGTAGCTAGCAACTCCTTACCACTTCTTAAGGTTATATCATTAGCTTGAGCTTGTGGTGAGGAGTCCAATTGCTTCTTAACAAAAATCTTGGCAAGTCGTTTTATCTACTTCTCAACGATTAGTAATCTGGCATCATTAATCTCTATGTACCTTGCCAACATCTCTTCTAGTTTTGAATTTTCCTCTTTTGGAGGGTGAGCTTGAAATACGTAAGGAACATTAACATTCCTTGGTTGAGTTGAATAAAAAAAAATCACCTATATAAGGAAAACACTCCCTACCTTGTTCTCCATGGTTGTTATAAGAGTAGCATTGAAAACCCCAATGATTCAAGCCATGATTAAACAATCTCTTATAATAAGGTTGTAGATATCCTCCTAAGTTAACTACACTAGGCATTATGGAAGGTTGTGCTAACATGTGATAAGAATCTATCCTTTTATTTAGTGCATGCACTATCACCATTAAGGTTATGGTAGATTCTACATTCTTCACTCTAAGTTTCTTTATACTAAATTTATCACCTTACCAATGGTAGCTATTCATAGCTAGGCTTTCAAACAAGGTGTAACCTTCATTAGGAGTTTTTCAATTTAATGTACCACCTATAAATGCATCAACAAATTGCTTAGTACTAAATTTTAATCCATTATAAAAAGTCTATACTTGAATCCAAAGTGCTAGACCGTGATTAGGGCATTTTATGAGCAACTCCTTAAAACACTCTTAAGCATCATAAATCGTCTCCGTGTCAGCTTAGGCAAATGACAAGATATTATTATGAGTTTAAATGTCCTACTTAGAGGAAAATATTTTTTCTAAATTGTTTTTTTGTTAGTAAATCTTAAGATTCAATTGAATCCATTTGAAATTAACCATTGCTTTATTTTCCCTTACAAATAAAATGAAAACAATCTTAACCTTACCGCATCATCCGTAGCTCTATGGATTTTGAAAGTTACACATATCTCCAAGTAGTTTGCAAGATGTGCATGTGGATCCTCTCGTAGTGAGCATTCAAATTGCAACTACTATTGAACCATTTGGATGATGATTGGTGAAATCATAAACTTGCTTAGAGTGATAGCTAGACTTACAATATGGAGTTGGCTCTACTAGTCGTTGGTTTAATACAATTAAACATAGTCTTCCATACTTCATTGGCATTGGCTATCACTATAAATTTCCTTAACATAAATAAGAAAATTCAAATTAGATTTTGATCGATTTAACATAAAGAAATAAAAAAAACAACAAAAATTAAAATAATAGAGTAATAAAGGAACAAGCTTTTCTTATCAATAGTCGTTGGCAATGGCGCCAAAAACTTGATGGGGGGCATATTGTGCTTATTATGTAACTATACCTATCAAGTAATAGAATAAATGACTTTAAGAGTCTAGGGTTGTTGATCCTACAAGAACTAAACACTTAGTCACTAGCACTAAATTACTCTAATTAGTGCTATGTTACAATATTGATAATAGTTACGATAGAAATAAAGAAGGGAAAGCTAATGAGAAATTAACTATTAGCATAACAATGAAAAAAAACTAAAAAACCATAAATGGGGATATCTCAACTCTGATTATTGAGAGTGTAACATATAGTAGCCTAAGGTCTTTAATGAATTTCTTATTCTTTAACCAATGGAATTTGATTGCTAATTTAATAGGAATTGCTTCTCTATTAAATTATAATCTTAATTACATTCTATCTAAATCTCTTCTAAGATAGAACTCCTTAGAACAACATTAAGAATAGGAATTTCACAAGAAAACGAGAGGCAATTTTCAATTTGGAAAGAAATCTATAATTATCTCTAAGCTTATAGAAAGTCACCTCAATTATGGTTGATCTATTTATGCATTGGCCACATAACTTTAATACATAAAATCAGATAATTATGTTGAGACTTTAGAAATATCAACTTAATCTAAAAAAAATACATAATTAAATTAACAAGAGTAAGATAATTTCATTAAAATAAAACAATTATCATATGTTACATTGTTACCTAAATGGTTTACGGGTCTACATATCAATGCCTTACACTATAACCATGATAAATATGAAAGCTTGCATGATAAAAGTAGAACAAACCCTAAGAAAAAGACTACTCTATACCTAACTGTGTCTCTACTCTCTCTTGTGTACATGTGTCTCTCATCCGTTTATAATATCTAGGCAAAGTAATCTGCCAATGGTAAGTGAGTCAAACTAAATTGTAGGTCTACAGGCAGGTGTATGAGTGTGGTAGTTGGGCATAAACTTCTCCTTACAATAATTGTCGAGAAATTGATTTCAAATTCATGATGAGGAGATCATGGTTAGAGAATACGATCGTAGTAGGAGAGTATGGTCAAGTTCTTGTTCAAAAGTTCTCCAAACTTCAATTGGAATTTGAGGACATAGGCTTCATGGCCAATAAACACAGCTATCAAGGGTAGCCATGGTCATCTTCCTTGCTTTATTCTTGAAGCAATTCTCTCCAACACTTTGTATCTTCAAATTATCCTTCAAAATAGATGAAATTTTTCTTAAAAATTGCCTGAATTCTGATCTTTCTTTTTCATTGCTTCATCTAAGTCTTAAAATTAAGAATAGCTTAAATTTATAGCAATTTAATGGAATTATATCAAAATTACTCAATATCCAAGAAAATAATAGAAAGGAAGAGTATAATTTTATATTAATCACTATGTAAAACTTGTAAAGGAGTATGGACCAAATGCCATTATTGGTTAAGAGGCATTAGCTTAAGTAGGGTATGATGCCTAGCTAATGGATTGCTGACCTCAAGACCCCTTATCTAAGCTCGGCCCTAAGGTCTACATGCTCTTGTGAAAAGGATCTAATCTTCTTAGCTTGTTGAGGATGAGCTCTAGTACTGAGAAGGCTTGATGTTGAACTCCTTACAAGCCTAGCTTGGATGTACCTTACTTTCTTCAACTTTAACTATCGATACCAAGCTCACAACCCAACCCAACTTAGCCAACCTACCAATTACTGGATTGAAGGCCTTCATTCCTTACTTTAAGCCCTATCCTATCAACCTGTTGAATCCCATTCTACCAACCAGTTACTACATTAGACTAGCTCAACCGTAGCATCTCCAAACCCTGAGATACAAATACAATAGTAGCATGCCACTAATCATTCTCTTTTTCTAACATTATATTATATTCTCTCTATTCAATTGTTGCATAAACCCTTTTGGGTTGTAGTAGGTTTTTGATTTTTGGTTTTACCCGTTTTTGTAATTTCTTTATTTCCTTTTGTTGCCCTAGGGACTTACTATAAGTAGTCCTATTCATTGTAGCTACATCATCATATCTTAAATATTGTTAATGAATGAATATTCTCTTTTGTGTCTTACAAGAAGCCTTCTTAAGTTATAAACCCTCACTCTTATCTAATCTTGTTGATAGCTCGAGGTTTGTTGTGAGTGAACCTTAATTTTTACTTATTAGTATTATCAAGTAGAGGCTAAGTTGTGTAGTGCTCCTTAGAGTGTCATATTTTGAGAATAGCTTCACAAAGCTATTGCGTGTATGTCATATCTTCCCTACGATAACACCAAGTGATAACTCAGCTCTTAGGTATGTCATACTTATTATGATAGTAGAGGTTAAGATTACGATAGAAAGCAAGTGTTTATAGTAACTGATTCATATAATTGGTCGCATGTTCTATTGTACTATATTTTTCTCACAACAAAACAAAGCAAGTTATTAAGGTTGTTATGTAGTATAGTGTCTAATAAGTGTTGTGTGGAGTCTTTGTTGGATTAGGGACTTGTTAAGATTTTTTTGAGAATGTCAAATCCTAGTGAATAAGGAAAGATTACTGATGTTGAGAGTAATGCTCATGATTGTAGTCATATAGAGAAATAGGTGCCTTGAACCACCAATGAACAGATACGGAATCTCACCACCATTGTGGCCAACTTAGCTATATCAGTATGGAGGCTAGTAGAAGGTTAACCTCAAGAAAAGACTATTAAATGTGTACGAGTGATACGAGATGGGTCGAAAGTACAAGGAGTAGAGATTAGAGCTCCTAATGCTATGAATTTACATCCAGCTCAACCCCTATTTAGCTAAGGGACTCCTATGACGAAAACTTGACTTGGAAGAAGTTGAAGAAGATGAGGAAGAAGAGTAGTTTCTTGAGTATGATGAAGCTTCAAGCTCCCCAAGGGATTGAGCACATTCAAGTGCAAGTACCAAGCTTTTCTAGATTCAACAATGTTGATGACTGTATGGATTAGGAAGAAAAGATGGAGAAGACATTCGATTTCTATGACTATAAGGACACATTACGTATTTGAGTAACTGCTTTAGAGTTTTCTAAGTATACTGCGATTTGATCGAAGAAGGTGTAGACCATACATCAACGAGCCTTACATGAGATAAGAACCTATAATGTCATGAAGCGAGTTCTAAGGAATAGGTTTGTTCCCAAACAATATGAGTAGGGCACATTTTAACATTTATAAGAACTCAAACAAGGTAGCCAACCTTTAGATGAGTATGTATGAGAATTCCAATTGCTGATGATCTAATGTGATGTTCATGAACTTGAAGTATGAAGCATTGGAAGATTCATTTCTAATTTGTGACTTACAGTTGGAAATATAGTAGAGGTATAGAGACTTGAAAATCTAGATGATACTATCGAAGTTGCTCAAAGAGTTGAAAGGTAAAGGTGAAGTTAGCTAGGCTAAGCTTCAAGCAGCTGATTAGCTATGCCGAGCTAACCTAGGTTCAACCGAGCTCCTTACAGTTCTAAAGTGGACTAACATAGTTAAGTTCCAAGCAGACATGAAGATGGCTAAGGAAATGTTAAGGCTAAGGAGCTAGAGATCAAGAAAGACTAAGGTCAGAGTTTAGGACAAAAGACTAAGAAGATTAAATGTTTCAAATGCCTTGGTTTTGGATATGTGGCTAGTCAATATTCGAATCGACGAGTCATGACCATCAAGGGAGAAAAGCCCTAGTTTAAAGTGGAAAGTGGTAGTGAAGGTGGAAGGGTAGTGGATGCCAAGGACGCTATTGATGAAAGACTAACAATAGCTCAACATGGTTGTCTAAAGTGTTCTTAGTACTAGTGTCAAGAAAGAAACTGAGTAGTGGGAGAGTCACTTTGTCATGACCCTAGGGGGCCTAATAAGATTACCTAAAATTTCCATAACACGTGTGCACCCATGTTATGGAAATCGCCTTGCAAGTCAGAGATTATAAGACTATAAAAGATTAATCTCTAAGGTTACTGATTTTTAAGTAAATAATTTACTATAAAATACAAATATAAATAACTATGGGTGTCTGATATCCCATAGTTCCTTAGAACCATAAAGAATCGGAATCCCCTACCAAATAATAAAATAAGATATACCAATATTATAAAAGAAATACAAGAAAAATTAAATTATCAACAAAGGTTGTTTATGTATACTCTAAAGAGTGCTCAACTATTTTTAATACTAAGATACATATCTTCATCTCACACTCGACACTTAAGACTTATTCCAATCCCAATGTAAGTAAACCTGCAAGAGAAACTACAAGGGAGTAAGCATATAACAGCTTAGTGAGTTCGTTCCTTACCACCACCATTCAAGCAAGTTATCACACATTATTATCACACATTCAAGCAAGCTATCTACATACAAAATGAATGCAGGCGCGATGAATGCAAGCAACACATCCATAGGAGTTCGGAACTATGGAAGGTGTAGAATTACGTCGTCTACACTTCGATTATCCCCTATGCTTACCCGTACATGGTACGTCTGCTTACCTGTATGAGGCTACCTAGGGGCCTCACCCCACTAGGCAGCACTCGACTATTACCTTAGCTGAGAAAAGATTTCAATTTAAATAGGGGGATTCCATTCTAGGATTATCCACCCTCCAAGGGCCCTCGGGCATAAATTTGCGAGTCCATCTCGTAAACCAAAATTAACCAAAGTCGTACAGGCATAATAAAGTGAGCCCTTTTGCTATCAAGTAGAGAACCCATGCTAACTTTACCTTAACGATAAAATATCATTTCTAGCACTGTGACCCTTATCAAAATCGTACAAAATATGTTTAAGATTAGGAAATTTTTTTCCAAAAATACCCTTTTCAACATTTTACAAAGCTAGCACTCTCCATCCATACATTTACTAGGTCATAGATATGCGACGAATAGAACCAGTTATTTGTATCAGATATTTATATTTATCAACTTAAAAAAAAGTGATCACATAGATGATGGTATATAACTAGAATAGTCATTCAAACATACGAGCAATAGCAAGCAGCAAAACATCATACAAGTAACATGCACAAGCAAGTAGCAGGTCATTATAACTCCCTCACCTGGATTATTGCTCATTTTCTAAACTTTGGAGTTTCCGGAACTTGATATTGAATGCCTAAATCAAAATAGTAAAACTTATAAGTATTCTGAGAAGTCATACTCCTTAATTAACTAAAAGTCTACTGTAGTTTATCTAGCTCCCCAATATATCTCAAGTCTTATATGTATAGAGTTTATCATACTTAATGGGGTTAATAGTAACTATTTTCTTATATTTGTAAGTTACGAGACTTTCTTTATGTATTTTGAAACTTTTTCATTTTAGCTCGGATCGTTATGAACTTATAGTCCATTTTGTTCATTTTTTAGCGTATTTTCTCGTAACGAGGTCCGTTTTGGACGTTGTGACTTGTAATTTAAATTGTGATATAATAATATCATAAAAATTATTATTTAAGTTTAAAAATTATAAAATATTAATTTTCGCTTTTTCTTAACATATTTATGATTTAATAATTATTTAAATCATATATTTGATATTTTTATTATTTTGAGTATNGTACTTCATGATTATACACATGTATATTCATATACTTATAATATATATTTTATAATTTATTTTATTGAAAAATCTTTAATTACGGTATTATATATATATATATACATATACACCTTACATATTTACGAATTTAGTAAATATGTTATATATGCTAATACATATTCGGTATACTACTTATACATATATATATTATATGTATTATATATGTATATGTATTTATTGAAAATAAACATACTCTTATATATATATTCATGTATTCATATTTTGTATTTATTTATATATAAGTCTTACATATATACATAATTATAAATACATACATATATACTTGGTATATACATATAATTACCACTCATGGAAGTATACTAATATATATATATATACTAAAATAATTATACATGGATACACACACACACACACACACATATATATATATATATATAGCTTATGGTACACACATATACCTAGATATACTTAGTTATTTAATATAAATACTTAATACTAATCATATGTATACTAAAAAAAAATACATAATACATACTCTCTCGTATAATATACCTATGTACATACATGTATAGATACATAACCTTATACATACATAGTTAATTAACTCTAAGTATTTATGCACATAGACTTGTATTAGTTATGTTATATGTATAAAAATACTATACAACTACTTTATTTATACATGTATATACTATATAATATACATCTACATAAAAATAAATACTTACCTTTTTCTTTTAATTCTTTCCTTCTTCTTTTCTTCTTTCTTTTTCCTTTCTTCTATTCTTCACGTTGTTGCTTCTAGGTTTTTCTTTTCTTTTCCTTTCAGTTTTGTTTTTGCTGAATGTGTTTCCAAATTTTTGTTTTTCCCTTTTATTTCACATGTATAATAGCTTAGATTATAAGCTAAATCTTAGATAATTATTGCAATATTTTTGTTTGTTTAATTATCCAACACTTAGCAATATATTTCATCATGTGGGCTGCTTGTTTTTTTTTTCGGATTTTTGCTGATTTTGGTTTTGGTTTGTGCAGGATGTGGACTTGAAGTGAAAATGGAAAGAAGGGAAAGAGATAAATCGGAAATGAAAGAGAAGGAAAATGAAATTTATTAACAAATATATATAATTTTTTGAATCATATAAATTATAACGATTCTCCTTGTAAATTAATTTTCAAATTTTTGTGAAATTTTATCAATTTAATTAATATCTGTTATAACTATAATTTTTACAAGTTATAACTTGTGGCGATTTTGTTAAAATTTCGTGCAAATAGGCGATTTAATTGAAAATTGCAATCGACTATAATTTTATCACTGTTGAGTAATATTTAACTATTTTATAGGTGTATGTTTATGATTTTAAGGTTTCGAACAATTTCGGGTTCAATTTTTATTATTGGTGTGTAAACTAGCTTTAGGGTTTTAGTAAGTGATTTAGGGTTTTGATCAATTCCTAAGGTTTTTACTATTTGCAATATATTTAAATTTATGATTGATTAAATTTTTATCTTGCTTGGCTTTAATGACTCTTCAAGTCATCTATAGTATTAAGATTCAATTATACTCTTAAATAGTTAAATTTGCGGGGTTTACACACTTCTACACCAATTGCTGAGTAAGTAGAAGCTTATCCACCTTGATCATTGATGGAGGGAAGTTGTACTAATGTAACAGTGCAAGGAGTGGTGAAAACTTGGTAGTTGCCAACCTCTCCTCACCCTTGACACCATAAGATCTAATGGTTGAATGAAAGGGGAGGTCTTCAAGTTACAGAGCATGTAATGCCGATGATCTCCATCATAGAAAGGTATAAGGATGAGATACTAAGTGATGTTCTACCAATGTATGCTTTGCACATACTGCTTGGGTGACCATGGCTGTTTGATCTTAAGGTACTCCACAATAGATATAGGAACACTTATATGATCCAAAAGGAAGGAAAGAAAGCAGTGCTAACCCTTATAAGGCCCAAAGAAGTCTAAGAATGAAAGCAAAAGATCTCTAAATCTCTATAGAAGAGGTCTCTAGCAATTTCTGGAGTCGAATTTTCCAATGCTATTAAGTTCGAGAACTTTGGACTTTCTATTAATTAGAAGAATACTTGAGCTGAAAGAGGTTAGAGCGTTGCTAGTCAAGGTGCAAGCCTTACTTTGAGAATATGCCATTTTATTTCTTGACGATTTACCAAAAGGGTTATCCCCTCTTCAAGACTCTAACAATGCATCGACCTCTAGCCCTAAGCAATTCTACCATATTAACCTACTTATAGCGATAGGAGTCAAGCCATTGGACCCTTGACCTAAGCCCAAGCTCGAAGGCTAGAAAGCATGGCTATGCGAATTCTTTCCTTATGACCTACTAATGAGGAGTCCAAGCTGCTACAATCTACCAACCTAGACCTTAGTTGAGCCAAACCCTTTTGTACTCATTGATTGTCTCCAAGTGCCAACTAGAGCTACACTCGAGCAACAGCTCAGTAGATTTGACTACTTACCCAGCTAACCTAAAGCTGAGTTGTACTAAAAGCATCTTAGGTGGATTTAACCTAGAAGAATTATCTACTTAGCTCTATACAGTTGACCTACTACCTCCTCTTGGCACCTCAGCTCGGTAGTCACCACCCTAACCATACAAAATTGTCTTTTCTACCAAAAAGTCATCCATTTACAGGGAGCCACATATTTGAGCAATCATATGGCAGAATCCTCCATACAAGATATCCATTTTTTTTTGTATTTTCATTTATTCCCTTTTTATTCCTTGTACATTACTTCTTTCAAATATTATACTTTTTAGTTTTTTCCATTTTGGGTACGATGGCATAATATTTTGAGTATAAATATACCCTTGTAAGGTAGCTGCATATCATCATCACCATATCTCAAAATATTGAACATAAACTTCTCTTCTTTGTGAGCATTGTTCTCCATTACTTACTTCACTCTTATCTTAACCCTTATATAAGGCCAGATGGCAAGTACTCTCATTGGATCGACTTATGTATCATATCGAGTTGAGCCTTAAGTCCTTGGAAGTACCTTGGTATGTTATATTCTTGTAGCTGTTTAAGGGTCTACTAATTTACTTTTCCTATTTTTGCATAATTCCCAATTATCAAGCTTTCTTCAAGTTTAGACCTACCCTTATGACCATCCTTGTTTGTCCTTGGCTTCGGTTTGTACCATATAGGCTTAACTTAAGTAGGTAGCTAAGCTTAAAAGGTAAGTTGATGAACTGATTGGCTAAGGGCAGGTAGGGGAAAGCATGAGACCTTATGCCATGCCTACTGTTTTAGTGCCAAAGAAGGATGGCTCCTAGTGAATATGCATTGACGACCAAGCTATTAGCAAAATCACCATCAAGAATAGATACCCAATACTCTGATTGGATAACATATTGAATGAATTACATGGTGTACGAATCTTTTCAAAGGTGGACTTAAAAAGTAGCTACTGTCAAATCTGAATGAGACTACGCAATGAGTATAAGATAACTTTCAAGATGAGGGAATGTCTCTTTGAGTAGTTAATGATGCCCTTTAGATTGACCAATGCACTGAGTACTTTCATGCGACTTATGAATCATGTTTTGAGGTCCTTGATAGGGAAATGTGTTGTAGTTTATTTTTATGACATCCTGGTGTATAATGCCAACCTCTCTTCTCATATCAAGCTTTTGAGAAATGTGTTTGATATTCTTTGAGTTGAACATCTGTTTAGCAATTTAAAGAAAAGCATGGTCAACTAAAATGAGGTTGTGTTCCTTCGATATGTTGTATCTGATGGAGAAATTTGAGTCGATGAGGGAAAGGTTAGGGCTATGCTAAAGTGGCCAATGTTGACTAGCGTGGCCAATGTGAGGAGTTTCCATGGGATAGCTTCATTTTATTAAAGGATCATTTCAAACATTAGTATTGTAGCTACTTCCTTGATTGAGATAGTTGGAAAGAACTTAGAATTCAAATGGTCAAAGAGAGCTCATATAAGTTTCAATGAGATTAAGTCCAAGTTGACTTCTACCTTAATGCTCATATTGCTTGACTTTGATAAAGTCTTTGAATTGGTGTGTGATGCATATGGAGTAGGCATTGGCACCGTACTTATGCAGGAGCATCAACTAGTTGCATACTTCAATGAGAAGCCTAGAGGTGTTGCTCTGAAATACTTAGCGTATAACAAGGAATTCTATGCATTCTTTCAAGCTTTTCAAAACTAGCAATATTATTTGCTACCTTGAGAATTCATTATCTATATGGACCATATGTCTCTTAAGCATCTCCAAGGTTAGCAAAAACTCTCCTAATGTCATGATAAGTGGGTAAAGTTTTTGGAAACCTTTTGTTATGTGATCAAGTATAAGAAGGGAAGCTCGAACACTAGAGTTGATGCCCTTTCACGTTGGCATGTGCTTATAACAACCCTTTAAGCCTAAATACTTAAGTTTAGTACTCTCCTAAACTAGCATAAGTAAGATCCTTTCTTTGGGCCAATTGCGGACAAGTACAGTTATAGAGGCATGGAGGATGGGTACTATCTGAACTAAGGATTTCTAATGAAAGGTAGCTATGTGCACGTATCGAACAACTTAGCCCAAGAGCTGTTAGCCAGCCATTTTAGGGAAAAGAGGATGCTCAAACAACTAAAAGAGTACTTTTACTAACTAAGGATGATGAAAGGTGTGTATTAAGTTTTAGAATAATGCAAAGTATGTAAGTGAGCTAAGGGAAGCAAGGAGCCCTATGGGGGGTATACACCTATGCTAATACCAGATCGACCCTAAATCAACCTAAGTAAGGATTTCATGCTTAAACTATCCATAATGGCTCAGAAACATGACTCCATCATGGTAGAAGTTGATCGGTTCAACAAAATGAGCCACTTTATTCCCTACCATAAAACTGATGATGCTTCATTTATAGCTAACTGCTTTTTGCAAGAGATTTCCTGCTTGCATGGCATCACAAGAAGTATTGTGTATGATCGTGATATAAAGTTTACAAGCTTCTTTTGGTGAACACTATGGAAGAGGTTTAACACTAAGCTAATGCTTAGTACTCTTTGCCACTCGTAGATGGATAGCTAGATTGAAGCTGTGAACAAGATAGTAAGGAACCTAGTTCGAGCTATAATTAAGAAGAATCTATGTGATTAGGATTTATGCCTACCCATCATTGAGTTTGCTCATAACTGCTCTACCCACAACTCAATAGGAAGTCACTATTTGAGGTCATCTATATACTCAACCTAAACTTACCATTAGACATGATTACTAGCTCGACCTCCAAAGGAGAATGTTAGTCCAGTTTGTAGTGTACTGAGTAATTCTAGAGACTAAATAAGAAGGTCGTTGAGCAACTAGCTAGAATTGTAGCCCAATAACAAGAGCATGGCAACCGAGGTCAAAAGAGCATTGTCTACAACCTTAGAGACCATGTTTGGATTCTCCTCAATAAGGAAAGGTTTCTAATGAGGAGAACAAACAAGTGATTCCCTAAGTCAAATGGCCCTTTTAATGTTCTTTGTTGGATCAATGACAACGCATATGAACTACAATTGCTTGAAGGATACGGGGTATTGCTGACCTGGCACTTTATGTACCTGAAGAGGAAGCTGACCAAGATTTGAGGACAAATCTTCAATACCTTTAGGGAACTAAAGGATTGCTGACCTCAAGACCCCTCACCTGACCATACTTTTGATGTCTATAAGCTCTTGTGAGAAGGACTTAGTCTTCCCAACTTATTGAGGACAAGCTCCAGTATAAGAAAGGCCTAATGTTGAACTTCTTACATGCCTAGCTTAGATATACCTTACTCTCTTCATTTGCATGCACATATATCGAGTTCATAGCCCATCCCACCTTAGCCAACCTAACGAGTACTGAGACTTAGGTCCCTCACCTCTTACTCTAAGCACTATCTTGCTAGCCTAATGAGTACCATTATGCAGACTAACTTTTGCATCAAATTAACTTAGCTGTACCATCTCTAGACCTTAGGATATGGATACAATAACAACATGCCACCTATCCTTCTCTTTTTCTAACATTGTACTATATTCTTTATATTCATTTATCGCATATACCCTTATGGCTTGTACTAGGTTTCTTGTTTTTGGTATTAACCTTTTTGTATTTCTTTCTTTCCTCTTGTTGCCTTAGGGACTTACTATAAATAGTCCCATTCATTGTAGCTACAATATCATACTTCTCATATATTGTTAATGAATATTCTCTTTTGTGTCTTATGAGAAGCCTTCTCAAGTTACAAACCCTCACACTTATCTAATCTTGCTAGTAGGTTAAGATGAATGGAGAATGAACCTTAGTTTTTACATGTAAGTAATATTAAGTAAAGGCTAAGTCATGTAGTATTCCTTAATGTGTCATATTTAGATAACAGCTTTACAAAGGTATTATGTATGTATGTTTGTCTGACCATTTGTTCTTTATTTGATATCTCAAATGATCAATTAATCCTCCCTACAATAAGACCTAGTGATAACTGAGTTCCTAAGCACAGAATGCTTATTTTGATATCAAAACTTGAGGTTACAACTAAAATCAAGTGTTTGTAGTAAATAATTCTTATAAGTAGTTTATGCTCCATTGTACTCTATTTTCTAATAGCAAAACAAAGTAAGCTATTGAGGTTGTTGTGTAGTACAGTGTGCAGTTAATGTTGTGTGAAGTCTTTGTTGGATTGGGGACATATAAGATTTGTTGTTAGAATGTTGAGACCTAGTATGCAAGGAGAGATTGCTGATGTTGAGAGTGATGCTCATGGTCATGGTCGTATGGAGTTGCAAATGTCTCGAACCATTGACAAGCAAATACGAAATCTCACCACTATTGTTGCTAACCTAGCTACATCAGTATAGAGGCAATTGGAAGCTCAACGTCAAGAAAGGAATGATGAACATAGATGAGCGATACAAGATAAGTTGAGAGGACAAGGAGTAAACATTAGAGCTCTTGATGCTATGAATGTACCTCCAACTTAACCCCAACGAGTTGAGGGATTAGGACAATGAAGAATTGACCTAGAAGAAGTTGAAAATGATAAAGAAGAAGAACAGTTCCCTGAGTTTGATGAGCATAAGCTTCGACCTTCTTAAAGGAATGAGTAAATTATAAGGTAGGTAATGAGCTTTTCTAACCTGGTAGTACCGATGACTATATGGATTCGAAAGAAAGGTTGAGAAGATATTTGATTTATGTGACTACGAAGACGTAGTGTGTATTCGAGTAGCTGCTCTAGAGTTTTCTAAGCATGTTGCAATGTGGTGGAAGAAGGTATAAACCATATGTCAGCGAGCCCAATGTGAGATGAAAACCTCAAATGAGATGAAGTGAGTTCTAAGGAACATGTTTGTTCTCGAGCACTATAAGTAGGACAAATTCCAACATCTACAAGAACTCAAATAATGTAGCTGATTTGTAGATGAGTATGTATGAGAATTCAAGTTGCTAATAATCTAACGTGATGTTGATGAACACGAAGCACAAAGCATTAAAGATTCAATTCTAGTTTGTTACCTGAGGTTGGAAATATAGTAAAGGTGTAGAGGCTAGAAAATCTAGATGAGACAATCCAATTCACTTAGAGAGTTCAAAGGTAGAGGTGAAGTTAGCTTAGCCAAACTCTAAGCAGTCAACCAACTATGTCGAGCTAACTTAGATTCAACTAAGCTCCTTACCATTCTAAGGTGGACCGACATGATTAAGTTCTAAGCAAACCTAAATATGGCTGAGGAAAGGCAAAGGCCGATGAGCCTAAGGTATGGAAAGACTAAGGTCAAAGTTCAAGATGGAAGACTAGAGAGATTAAGTGCTTCAAGTGCCTTGGTTTTGGAAATGTAGCTAGTCAATTTTTGAACCAATGTATCATGACCACCAAGGGAAAAAAGCCCCAATTTGAAATAGAAAATGCTAGAGAAGGCTAAGAGGGGGTGGATGCTAAGCATGTTCTTAATGAATTCCTATATTACCTTGAGCCCCCTACCCAACCTAAACAAGGTGAGCATTACCTTAACATGATTGTTCAAAGAGTTCTTAATACTGGTGTTATGAAAGAATGTGAGCAATGGGAGAATCTCTTGCCAAGTAAGTGGAAGTTTGTGCACCTTGACCATTGATGGGGAAGTTTGTACTAATGTGATAGCATAAGTAGTGAAAACCATGTAGTTGCCATCTTGTCCTCACCCAAGACCTTATAAGATCCATTAGCTAAATAAGAGAGGTGGACTTCAAGTCACAAAGCAAGTAATTGTGCTGATCTCCATTAGGGAAAGATACAAGGATGAGATACTGTGTGATGTTACGCCAATGTGTGCTTTACACATACTGCTTGGCCGACCATGGCTGTTTGATCTCAACTTGCTTCACGATGGATATAAGAACACTTACATGCCCTAGAAGGACAGCAATAAAGTAGTGTTGACCCTTATGAGCCTTAAAGAAGTTGAAGAATCACAATAAAAGATCTTTAGATCTCTACCAAAAAATTCTCTAGTAATTTCCCAAACTGGATTTTCCAAAGCAATTAACTCCAAGAACTTCGTCTTTCTATTCATCAAAAGATTACTTAAGTTAAAAGAGTTGGAGCATTGCTAAGCGAGGTGTAAACCCTATAGGCTTTTAATAATTGAAAGCAAATTTAGACAAAAGGGTCCTTAGATGGTCCATAATATCATCTAAACATAATAACAAAAACCTAAGTAAAAGAATAGGACCCTAAACGTTAAACTAAAACCCTAAAGGAAGTAAGGCCCTAAAACCCTAATGCTTGAGAAACCCTAGAATGTTAATGAAATCTTAAAAAGATTGCTAAGTCCTAATTGGATGACCAAATACTTTAACATGACAAATAAACCCCAATTGCAAGGTTAAATCAACTACTAAAAGTAATTAGACTCACTCATCACCTAATACCCTAAATTCTAAGCTCGTAGACGAATCAAACAACTACAAACGGACATCAAATCCTAAGGAAACCCTTCCTATACGTGTGGAATACTTAGATTGATCAAAGTGTAGTATTAAAACTCAACAAAACCCTAAAGATGCCCTATTACACTTAACTAGCTTAATTATGCTCAAATTACAATTAATCACACTAAACAATACCTAACCCACAACCAACCTTCATTACATCTTAATTTACTACAAGTTAAACATAATTAAGGACCAAAAGACAATATATTAATGAACTTGAAAATATCTTGTCCTTTACGGAGACAAGAACTTTCCAAATTAGGTAAAAAAGCAACTTAATATATGGTCCCCAAATGGACTATGTCCTTTAATTCCCAAATGGTCTATACCTTGTCCCCCCTCCCATTCCTTTGTGCGTTAGCCACTCACCCCCTTCCTTACTCGTTTCTTTTCATTTCTTAAACCCTAAAACATACTTAAACTCTCTCTCAAACATCTTACTCAAAGGCCCTTCAAATCCACTTGAAACTCTCCTCTCTTCCCTTATACACACTTCACTGCTACCTTTAATCACACTACACTCACGCTACCAAACCCACCACCACCAAGGGCTACACCACCTACACACAGCCTTCTACACCATCGATTACCACTCCTCCACCACTACATCCTAACATAAAGAGGATAACACTCTAGCTCTGGTAGGTGTATAGGCTCAACTTATCATTGTTTTTCTTTAGGGTTAATGCTAGTAAGTTATATTTGAAGTACTCCTAATTATTTTTTAGCCATGCTTTAGATATTTTAGAGTGTTTTCATGAAAAACAAGTATGATTATAATAGGAAAAGGGTACCTTAATGGAAGTTTTAACCCTAGTATGTAATGAAGTGTAGTGTTTTATTAGTTTTAGGGCTAAATCACCAAAACAAGCATTAAACCCCCATTCAATCAAGTGTGTCACCCCCTCCCTAGTCCCCATCTTGTTTTTCATCCACATATTATGTTGTAATAATAATGCTAAGTGAGTAACAATGTAGTGTTAACTAAGGAAAACCCTACTAAACAAGTGTTGTGAGGAGAAATGTGTAGAAAGCCCCAAAACCCCACCTTGGATGCCACTTTTGTAAAATCCTCAAACCTGTAAATCTTATTTTGTTTGATTGATAACATGATTATTCAGTGTAAAGTATGGTTTAGGACTTGATTAACCAAGTTAAGTAGGTTAATGATGAGCTAGGCCCTAAATTAGTTAATTAATGATTAGAGACTTAAAAAAGGTATTAATGATCATGAATAGATTTGTAAAGTTAAGTGAAGTGGACAAAACTTAGGGCTAAGCTTCGACTTAATCCAAAAAAAAGATAAGTGGGTTAAGGCTTAAGGCCCTAAAATGCAATTTAAGCCAAAAAGAACCAAGTTTAGAGCTCATTTAGGAGAGTGGGCAAATTCAAACCTTATATTAAAAGGTCTAAAATAAGTCATTCAAGAAGCCTACTAAACACTAAGGCCTATTCGAGACATCCATCATAGGCTCCTTAATGAGTTAAAGCTTTGAACTTAGGAAAGAGCCCATTTAGTCCTATAGGAGTAACACCAATGCCTAAGATGAATATTTATAGTATAGGGCAAAAAAATTTCATTTAAAATACTTGAAAGAAATCCTAAAATATTAAGTGTAAGGCCCAATACCAAAAGCTAAGCCTAAGATGTCATGAACTAAGGACGGCCTAATCGTAGTAGACGCCGTATACTATACGAAGAACCTCTAATTGGTTACCCTTCCAATCATTAACTCTTCATACAACATACAAGGCTCTACAACCATTAGTTTCCCAAGAACATATAGATTCACATGATATCATCACACAAACATATTTATATAAAATTTGAACTACAAAGCTTATAATACACAGTAATTGGGTATATCTAAGTCTATAATACTAGCAAAACAAAAGTATATGAGTAAGAGTCTATATAAATTGTTCTTTCACAGTAATTGGATATATCTAAGTCTATAATACTAGTAAAACAAAAGTACATGAGTAAGAGTCTACATAAACTGTTCTCTCTTAATACATAGGACAGCTCACTCTTGCCCAAGTCCCTAAGCTAACCTGTAGCATCCCTCGGCCAACCTCTATGAACAAGTTATCTTACAGCAAAATTCTAAGGGAGTGTAAGCCTAAACTTAGTGAGCAAAACCCTCAACCACACCACAGGTAAGTTATAATTACATTATATTCACGCATATGAATGAATGATCAAATAGAATGCTAAGCAATACATATAGTTAACTAGTTCATATACGTAACTTAGATTTAACGCCCTCCAAAGTTAGGGTTGGAGTATACATGGCACCAATTAGATCCAAGTATTATACTAGAACTTACTTTACTACGGAACTCTACATTCCATACTTAAATGAAATAAGTCTTTTATTTTCATAAAAACCAAGTTCTAGTATAATTGTGAGTGGGCCCCTACAGTCTAGACTCACCCCTAAATGGAGGCCTCTAGACTCAACCTTTAGTTAGGCGGTTGGTGCCTCCAACGCCTAATGTTCATGCATACTAAGGTAAATTCATTTTGTACAAGTGCATCATACAGAACCAATAAATTAATAATAACAACCCCTGAATGGCCTTTCTTTACCTCCACGTAATGTGACGGCCGAAGTTGTGTCTATGCAATGCATGTTAATGCATATACAATTTCTTTTTATAAGCCAAGTATAATTAAGTTCAAATTATGCTATGACCATTCCATAGTACACACAATCATTTCTATATTATCATGCAACAAACAAAGTATTATCTGTACTTAAGGTAAGTTCACAACTCAAAACACAATAATATACACAAGCGTTTCCTAACCCTACACAGTAGTTGATTAACAATAACATTTAAGTTCACTATCTACAATCACATATAAGCATGGAATCATAAGGTAAATACTCACTTGGCTATGATGACTCGCTCTAGTTATAGTAATCAATTAGGAGATCCTTACCCTCCTCGGGATCACTTGATCATTACGATATAATAATGCTAATAAGTAATTGAATTAACTAGTAATTCTAAATATCTATTTACCTAATTCTACTTAAATTACTGTCAACTTTTATCCGATTAGACTTTATTATTAATCATATGTAACTTTTTCGTTCTATTTTTGATATTTACGAATTTATAGTCGTTTTCCATCGTTTTCGGACTTACATTCACACGGTGAAGTTCGTTTTGGATGTTAAGACCTATGTTTTACAATATAGACTAAATTTATAGAAATTTTTATTATGGAAACTTAATTATTCTTATTGCTTATATTTATATCCTTTGTTTATACTTAATGATTTAGTTAACTCTTAAATTCTTATACTTAGAGAATTTTACCTTGTTATTACTAATTCATGTACTTAATTAAGTTTAATCCAATTTAGGAAGTTTATTAGGGTTTACTAATTTATATACCTAATTATTATGCACTCTTCTTATTTCTTATGTTATAAACCTATGCTTATGTCATCACCTACATCATCAATCGCTTGTGTCATCGCTTATGTCATCATTTGCTTATGTCATGGCTTATATCATCTTTTAATTACATCATTGCTTACCTCATCATTTAATTACATATGCCTTGCCTTATGCTTATGTTATACCTAAGTATCTTATGTACACTTTACATAAACTATTATATACTTATACATTTACTATACTTGTATGTATACTAGTATACTTATACTTATACCGTATTTATACTTATACTTATACCGTATTTATACTTATACATATACTCATATACCTATACGGTCATATGCGTATTTTTGTATAAATTTCGTATGTTAAATTTTCCTCTTAAGAAAACTTCCCTAATTTCATTCTTTTGTGTTTTAAGTGTGTATTTAGTATGGTATAGGTATGTATAGTTAGGATTTGTCTTAGTTTAGGTTATGTATATAGTAAACACTTATGTACAAAGATCTCCATACTTGTATTCTTCTAGTATATCCTTATGTACATATACTTAAGGGCATATACACATGTATTTCTTTCCTCTTCATCATTATTTCTATCCTTCTACACTTAAAAGTGGAAACTTTATGCCTTCTTCTACATGATCACACATAACACATATCTACTTATCTAATCTACCTCATCACCTAACTAATAAGTAATATAAAGCAATACATAATAACATAATCATAGACCTTAATTTGTGTTTGAATTATGTAGACAAAGTGGGAAAATTTTGATAGTGAAAGGGAAAGGGAGTGTCACGGCAATGAAGCTGGGGTTTTGCTTTGTTTCTTTTTGTCTTGTGTTGCTTTTGGAATGAAGAAGATGGTAGGGTCTAGAAGAAAAGAAGTGGATGGCAATTAAGGAGGAAAAGAGAAAAGAAAAGCGAAAAGAAAAGAAATCATGAGATGGATTAGATATTTTCTAATGCATTAGTATCTTTTGTTGACTTTTCTAAATGTTGACTTAGTCAACCTTTTGACATTGGTCAACATGTGTTGACTTGGTCAACTTTCCATAAGCATATGCCATTTTGTATACATAATGTAGTAATTAAGGAAAATTAAAGGAAAAATTAAGAAAATGAAAGGAAATGAGGCATTTAGTGAATTGATTAGTAAAAATAGATGATGAGATCTTACTTTAGGTATTTATATCCTTTATACATCATTTGGTAAGCTACTTAGTATAACTAGTATGAAAAGTATCAATTAGGGTGTTAATGTTCACTACATTTAACCTAAGCTTCAACTATACCCCTAACTCTATGTAATACTATCTTAATCATATACTTAGAAGATAAATGTAATCTATGATTTATTATCTTAGTTTCTAAAGGAAAACTGAAGAATTCTAAATATATATGCATGATTAAAAGTCATCTCTAATCTTTCACTAATGATTTGGTAAAGTATGAAGGTTATATTATCAATTAGGGTTTTAGGGTATATCATGATGAATTAATACTCGTATGTCTTTAAGGTTATCATTTTAGGGTTTTATCACTTTTGAATGAAATCTTTAGTTTTTATGTACATTTAGGGTAGAAAAGTTTCATATACGATTGATTAGTTTTTTTAGGGTTTTTACTTTCATTAACTTTGTCAACTCTTAGATTATCTAACATACTCGAGTCTACTTCAAAGGTTAGGTCAGGAAATTTAGGGGTTTACATAAGACCCAAAACTAGGCCCAGACCCTAAAGTGACCAAACTCACCTTTTGGGCCTATAACCTTATAAGTCCTAAACTGAAGGCTTGCTGACCCAAAAACCCAAAAATAACCTCATTGAATGAAAGAACACTTGAAAATGATGACAAACGACTATAACATCATTAAAAATGGGGAAACTTTGCCTAAAATACGTAAACAATTAAATGGGGATCTAAAACAAGAAAGCCTAAGTAGTTAGTATAAGCATAATACTTATATACTTTAAATGTATTCTTCAAGTGATGAGGACCTTGAGTTTGGCATAGTTGAGGATTATTGGGATTGCTAGATTCCATGGTAGAGTGAGTATACCAATTCCTGTCTTATCTTGCTTATGATTGTAATATAGAACTTTGCTTAATTATGCCTATATAAGAAATGAATATGGTTGGGGTTGGGATCATATGCCATATAAGAAAAGAAAATGGGGATCTTATCTTAGTTGTGATTGTAGTATAGAACTAGAAATTGGATGCTACTTTAGTAACCAAAGCTTTAGATTGTTTGTTATATATAATTGGTTGGCCACCTATGAACTGGAATAATAATTATCAGACCTTAATAATAACTAGCCATGCATTGTACATTTATACATTATCTATACAAGTGTCAACACCACGTAATGGAGCAAGAGATCATGTATGTTAGATCTAATATTATTGTTTGTGTTATATCTCATAACATACTCATGCGACATGTTCCTACCTCAACCGTTGGGATCTATGTAGCTCTAAAGAGTGTCGCCTTTTACTTAAGGCCAAGCCATGTCCATTGCTTTAGGTTTATCAAAAAAGAGATGATTATACTTAGATGATAGATGTACTAACTCGGGTGTTGACATGCCTAAATACTTCCTAACATAAGCAATAGTGAACGTAATAACATGCCTTATACAGTAGTTGGTAGGTTGTGTATGATGTTACATTTTGTATGTTTGTTTGAATTGCATATGCATGTTAGTTCACTTGCTTAACTCTTGTTTACCGATAGGATATGAAGGTTACTCACTAAGTAGTTGTAGCTTACCCCCTTATAGTTTGTAGTTCCAGCAAGATCTCTAGTTGGTGCTATGGGGTGATTAAGGTTAGTCTTACCAGCTTGAGATTGGTCAACGAGGAGAAGAAGAGAGCATGAGTGGTCACTTAAATATTATTTGGACTCTCCGTGTTATTTATGTATTTTAGTATGTTAAGTAGCATAGACTACTAGAACTACTTTATTTTGGTTCTGTACAACTTATGCTAAAGGAAACTTTATACCCCATCTTTAATTATGATTATGTCGGATTTAGCTATTATGGCATAATTTTATATTAAGTGCTCTATCATTACTTGATATTGTATCCTAAGAGAAAGTCGGGAATGTAAGATGCCGTGTAGTGTGCTGATGGTACTTGATCTTGGATCTTCCTGTATTACATGGTGGTACTACAACAACTTGACCACCTCTTTATGTTGTGACACGAGGTACAGGTCTTACTTGAGAATATACCGATCTATTTCTTGATGAGCTTCCAAAGGGGTTATCCTCTTTGAGACATCAAACACTACATCAACCTCTAACCTGGAGCTACTCTACAAAATCGATCTACTCATAGGCTCAACCTTAAGTAGGAAGCTAAGCTCAAAAGGGAAGTTGATGAATTGATTAACCAAAGGTATGTCAGGGAAAGCATGAGCCCCTTACTATGCCCTCTGCTTTAGTATCAAAAAAGGATGGCTCTTAGTGAATGTGCCATCAACCTGTAGCCTAGAGATACTCTACAAAACCAATCTACTCATAGGCCCAACCTTAAGTAAGAAGCTGAACTCAAAAGGGAAGTTGATGAATTGATTAACCAAAGGTATGTCAGGAAAGCATGAGCCCTATTTGTACCCTCTGCTTTAGTATTGAAAAAGGTTGGCTCTTAGCGAATGTGCATTGATAGCTGAGCTATCAACAAAATCACCATCAAGTACAAATACCTAATATCCTGATTGAATGACATGTTAGATGAATTGCATGGTTTTTGAATCTTTTCAAATGTGGACCTAAAAAGTGGCTACCAACAAATCTGAATGAGATTATGGGAGGAGTGAAAGATAGCTTTCAAGATGAAGGACGGTCTCTTTGAGTGGCTAGTGGTGCCCTTTGGATTGACTAATGCACCGAGTACCTTTATGCAACTTATTAATCATGTTTTGAGGTCCTTGATTATGAAGCATGTTGTTGTTTATTTTGATGACATCCTAATGTATAGTACCGACCTCTCTTCTCATGTCAAGCACTTGAGAGGTGTGTATGATATTCTCCAAAATGAGGTTGTGTTCCTCAAATATGTTATGTCTAATGGAGGAATCTAAGTCAATGAGGAGAAGGTTAGGCTATTCTAGAGTGTCTAATGTCAACTAGCATGGCTAATGTGAGGAGCTTCCATGGGTTAATGTTACTCTACCGAAGGTTTATTTAAAACTTTAAGACTATAGCCACCCCCTTAATTGAACTAACTAAAAAGAACTCGAAATTCAAATGTTCAGAGAAAGCTTTAAAAAGTTTCGATGAGATTAAGTCTAAGTTGACTTCTGCTCGAGTACTTGTATTGCCCAACTTTGATAAAGTCTTTGAATTGGTGTATGATGTGTATAGAGTAGGCATTGGCACCGTACTTATGTAGGGGCATCGTACTTATGTAAGAGCACCGACCTATTATATATTTTAGTAAGTAGCTCAAAAGCGCCACTTTGAATTACTTAATGTATGATAAAGAATTCAATGCTCTCATCTAAGATCTTCAAAACTAGCTACAATATTTGCTACCTTGAGAACTCATTATCTATATGGACTACATGTCCCTCAAGCATCTTCAAAGTCAACAAAAACTCTTCTAACGTCATGCTAAGTGGGTAGAGTTGTTGGAAACCTTTTGTCATATGATCAAGCATAAGAAGGGAAGCTTGAACATTGTAGTTGATGCCTTTTCACATAGGCATGTGTCTATAACAACCCTTTAAGCCCACATACTTAGGCTTGGTATTCTCCCATATCAGTATGAGCAGGATCCATTCTTTAGGCCTATTGTGGCCAAGTGTAATTATGGGGTGTGGTGGATGGGTTCTATCTAAACTAGGGATTTCTAATGAAAGGTATGTGTGTGTGCGTACCAAACAACTTTGCCTAAGAATTGTTAGTATAGGAAGTGTATACAGGAGGTCTAGCTGGCCATTTTGGGGAAAAGAGGATTCTTGAACTACTAAAAGAGCACTTTTATTAGCTAAGGATGATGAAAGAAGTGCATAACATTTTAGAATGGTGTAAAGTGTGTAAGTGAGATAAGGAAAGGAAGGAACCTTACGGAGAGTATATACCTCTATGATTACTAAATCAGTGCTAAACCGACCTAAGCATAGATTTCATGCTTAGATTACCTAGAATAGCTCAAAAACATGGCTCCTTCATGGCGATAGTCAATTGGTTCAACAAAATGAGTTACTTCATTCCCTACCATAAAACTAATGATGCTCTATTTGTAGCTAACCTCTTTTACAGTAGATTGTGCACCTGCATGGTGTCCTAAAAAGTATTGTCTCTAATGATGATACAAAATTTATGAGCTTCTTTTAGTGACCAATATGAAAGAAGCTTGGTACTATGTTAATGTTTAATACTTCTTGACACCCGCTAACATATAGTTAAACTAAAGTTGTGAATAAGAGAGTAAGGAGCCTACTTTGAGTTACTATTAGGAAGAATCTATATGATTGGGATTTTTGCTTACCTATCATTAAGTTCACTTACAACTGCTCTACCCACAACTCAACAAGGAAGTCATTCAACCTAAACTTGCTATTGGAAATGACTACTAGCTTGAACTTTAGAGGAGAATGTCAGTTTGGTCTGCTATATGCCAAGGAATTCTAAAGACCACATAAGAAGGTCGCTAAGTAGCTAGCTAGAACTATAGCCCAACAACAAGAGCAAGACAACTGAGGTCAGAAGAGCATTGTCTAGAATCTTAGAGGCCATTTTTGGATTCACCTCAGTAGGAGAGGTTCCTAAGGAAGAGAACAAACAAGTTAGTCCTTAAGCTAAATAGCCCTTTCAAAGTTCTTCATCGGATCAATGTCAATGCATATGAAGTAAAATTGCCTGAAGGAAGTATGGTGTTGCCGACCTTCAATGCCATTGACCTAACACCCTATGTACCCGAAGAGTAAGCTGTCTATGATTTTAAGGAAAATCTTCAACACACTCAAGGAGCTAATGGATTTCCAACCTTAAGACTACTCACTCGAGCTCGTCTCAAGGGTCTATAAGCTCTCATGAGAAGGATCCAATTTTCTTAGCTTGCTAAGGATGAGCTCTAGTATTAGGAAATCTTGATGTTGAACTCCTTACATGCCTAGCTTAGACATACCTTACTCTCTTTAACTGTATGCACAAATACCAAGCTCACAGCCCATCCCAATTTGGCCGACCTATCGAATACCAAGATTGAGGCCCCTTACTCCTTACTTCAAGCCTAATCTTGCTAACTTGTTGAATCCCATTATACCAACTAGCTTTTGCATCAGATCACCTCGATCGTAGCATCTCTTGACCGGATACAATAACAACATGCTACCTATCCTTCTATTTTTCTAACATTATACTATATTCTTTCTATTTAGTTGTCACATATATCCTTTTAGGTTGCAATAGGTTTCTTATTTCTAGTATTACACTTTTTGTAATTTCTTTATTTCCTCTTGTTGGCTTAGAGACTTACTATAAATAGTCCCATTCATTATAGCTGCAATATCATATCTCTCATATACTATTAATGAATATTCTCTTTTATGTCTTGTATGAAGCCCTCTCATGTTGTAAACCCTCACTCTTATCTAATCTTGCTAGTAAGTTAAGGTTAGAGGTGAGTGAACTTTTGTTTTTACTTATGAGTAATATTAAGTAAAAGCTAAGTCATGTAATGTTCCTTAGTTTGTCATATATAGAGAATAGCTTCACAAAGCTACTCTATGTATGTGTTCATTTGACCATATGTTCTTTCTTCAATATCTCAAAGGACCTATTGATCCTTGTTATGGTGAGACCTAATGATAACTCAACTCTTAAGCACATCACCAAGCTTTTTGAGTCTTGAAAATTAATTTATTTCAACAAGAAATTATTAAATCTAATAAGTATATGTGAAAGAATTTATTGAAAAGATAAACTAATTTGATAGAATTACAAGCTCAGTTCCGTTTAATGCCCGACTTTACTCAAAACTTCAACTACTCATAAAATATTTAATTTAAGTCTGATTCAGTCATCATTTGAAGCTATAATCAACTTCATTTGACTATCTTCAAAATATTTTGAAAACTAAGCAAGCCTAACTAGATAAAAAATATATATATTTTAAATAAAACATACGTTTTTGCTAAAAGATTGTAATTCTATCAAATTGCATGTGTATTTGACTTTAAATTTAACCCTTCAACCTTGAAAAATTAAAAGACCCATAAAATGAAATGAAACCCAATGAACCTTCTTTCTCTAAAATTCTATATTTTTATTTTTTTATTATTTCTTTGGTATTTTCTTCTTCTTCTTTTTTTTTTTTTACCAATTTTCTTTTTTTTTTTGGTATTTTTCAAATTTTTAATTTCTTTGAAGTCTTTTAAATTTTTCCATTTTTTTTCTATCTTTCTTAACTAAGGCATTTCCTTTATTATTTGAAAAATAAAATAAAGGGGGAAGAAATTTGGTGTTTACAATTGTCCCTTTTTTAGGAAAGTTTGGTGAAAACTTTACCACAAAGACAAAAAGACACCATATTTACCCTTGAAAGGTATCGGTTATGCGATTAGCTAAGGATGGAGAAAGATTACTATTGAAGAAAGATAGAGCTCCTTTGAGATGTCTTATCATAAAAGGCATTTGAAGGAGTTGGGTTTCTATGCAATCTATCTTAACAAGACCCTTTTAATGAGATATCCAATTCTAAAGGGATGCGATAGCACTAAGACTATATAAGGAAGGATAGGGCTCCTTTGTAGTCTATTTTAATGAGTCCCTTTGGTGAGATGATCTATCTTAAAGAGAGGTGATAGCATTAAGTCTATCTTAAGAAGGGATAAGGCTTATATGTGGTATATTTAAATGAGACCCTTTAATGAGTTATCTTATCTTAAAGGAGGCAATATAATTGAGGCTATCTAAAGAAGGATAGGGCTCCTTTGTGGTCTATCTGAACAAGATTCTTTAGCAAAATGTCCTATCCAAAAGGAGCAATGGCATTAAAGCTATCTAAGGAAGGATAGGGCTCTTTGCGGCCTATCAAAGTAAGACCCTTTAACAAGATATCCCATATTAAAGGAAAAGATAATACTAAAACTATCTAAAGTAGGCTAGGGCTCATTTATGGTCTATCTTAACGAGACCCTTTGGTGAGATATCTTATCTTAGAGGAAAAGGAAATGACAACACTAAGGGAATCTAAAGGTGGATAGTGCTCCTATGAGATATCCTATCTTAAGGGAAAACAAGTGTTTCCTAAGAAATCACATATCTGAGGGTTTTATACTCCATTAGGGAAGTAATATTAGAAATAAAATGGTCCTTCACTATTTTGAAAAAGCAATGCTTAGCTAGGAACATTTTTGAGGAATTACTTCTAAAATCAAATTGTATACGAAAAAAGGCAACACTTCAAGAGTAGAAGATCTTAAAACTTCTAAGACTAAGATAACGTTCCCATGAGCAAGTGATCCTAAACCTTTTGAAACTAGTATAGCACTCCTACAAGCAAGCAATCCTAAAAGTGGAATAATGCTACCTTAGACAAGTGATCTTAAAAGCCCTTGAATGGCATCAAAAAAGCAAGTGATCCATATGGATCAAAAGTTCATTAGAATGAAAAGTTGGATCATTAGGAAACAAAATAATTGAAAAGGCCTTAAAACTAAAGAGAGAAAATTCATGGGATATCGCCTTGAATAGATGGGGCTCCTGGAAGGGTTGATGACATTAATCATTGAGGTGAACCTTGGAAGCAAGGAATGGTTAAGAAGTTGGACTCTTTAATCTTATAAGTAACTGGCCTTTCGATTTAAGCATGTTAGGATGGACAAAGCTAGCCACTAAGGCCTTTCAAAACAAAGACTCCAAAAGGGTAGATCCCTAATAGAGAAAACTTCAGAGACTTTCATTAAAAAAAAAAATGGTCATTAAGAACATTATATGAAAAAGACACCTCTTTAGAAAAGGAGTAAATTCCTTTATCTCTTGCTTTTTTTCCTTTTTTTCTTTTTTGAAGTTGTTGATAGGCACAAACACTACTAAAAAGTATGAGCCCTATAGTAATCTTGTGCTTCCTTTTTAAGGTGATCATATGGGCAGCTCTTTTACTTGATCCCTGGAGAGAGTCTTGTGATTTTAATTTTCCTGGGGTAATCCTCAAACGTTAAGGACAATGGCACCTGTAGCCTTAGCCTTACTTGTAAGGCTTTATGACATTAAGAGTCTCTTTCCTATGGAGATGACAACTCACTATTGTCTAGTTCAATCAAAGAGGACTTCTTTACAAGCTTTCCGTTTAGATTCCACTCTCGACTACCACTCCAAAAATTATGGTCCATTTTGTCAAAGATATGCCTTCATGAACTTGTTAGGTCTTTTTTAGTTTTATAATGCAAATTGGGCTTTTGGTCAATGGTTTGAAAAGAGATTATTGAATGGCCTTATTATCAAAAAATTACTTGCTTAACTTAGGTTTATAAGTCAAGAACACTTAAGAAAAACTAAAATGAGCTTTTCCCTAGTTTCATGAGTAGTGATAATCCATCTCCTCTAATTAGAAGAGCCTCTAGAAGGTGGTGTTGTAGGAAGACCCATAGAATGGGGTAGCACTTAAACTTTGAGTTCTAAATCTTGCTCTTATGCTTCGATTTTAATTCTTGAGATGCTTAGGCTTCTTGGGCTTCAAAAGGTGCCCTAAGATCTTTGGTTTCACCTTTTGGTGGTTAATTTGAACTTATTTCATAGCATACAAATTGATGCCCTTTTTTCTTTTTCTTTTTCATTTTATTTTTCCTTCTTTTGGCTTTTTGTTTCATTCTTCTCCCTTTAAGCTTATTTTTTGCAAGATTATGATGGAGAAGATACCCACTTAATTAACTGTCTCTTACAACTCAAAATATCAACTTTTGAATTGAGGCTCTTACTCCTTTTAGAGGAAATGAATTATCAATGGCTATTACTACCCATGAATTGATGCAACTAGGGTGAGCAAAAACTAGTTTATCCATTTTTTTTTTCTAATTAATTTCCTTAACCTCCATTTTGCCCTTGTATGGGGTGGTTCTTGATAAGGTTTAGTTTTAGAGACTCCTTAGATAGGCTTAATGGGGTTAAAAAAGGATATTTTGTATTTAAGATATTGAAAAAGAATGCTTGCCATCATTTTGACCTATGTATCGAGTTCAAAATGGACCTTCTTTAAGGAATGAATAATTCCTAGCTCTTCAGGCTTGAAGTTGAGTAGATCAGCTTTAGGGTGAGATTGCTTTGAGTTAAGGAGCAGGCTTAAGATTGGGCTCTATTTTACTTAAGCTTAGGCTACCATTCGACTTCCTTTATAACCAAAGACTTGTATCTCCTAAGATTGTGTATTGGTTGGCATATCCCTTTTACCAAGCTTCCACTTTTGCCCCTCAACATTGGTGCTCTAAATTTATATGTGCTTCTTATCTAAACCTAGGGCAAATAAGTGATAGGCCATAAGTGAAGCATTGCAATGTATACTTGTTAGCAACCTCACTTTTCACTCTCTCTCTCTTTTTTAAAGATAGATAGATATATAGATAGATAGGTAGGTAGAGAGAGAGAGAGAGAGAGAGAGAGAAAGAGAGAAAGAGAGGAATTTTGCTTGAAGATGAGCAAAAAAAAAAAAAAAAAAATCAGTGACGATCCTCTTGGAAATAAAAATCAAATGATTAATTTACAAATGATAAACCTTTATGGTTTGCACATGGGTCTATGTACAAACCTTATGAAATAAAGAAAAAAAAAAGCACTTATAACAAGGGAATAAGCGTGGGTTAAAAGGGTATCGATAACAAGAGAGGGTAAGCCCTAAGACATACAATTATTTTGGGGGGGGGGGGGGGGGGGGGGGGTGTGTGGG